>JAVQKI010033258.1:0-10142 GCA_036025975.1 Nematalosa erebi
CGAGGAGGGAAAGGGGGGGGGGGGTTGTGGGCAGCTGTGGCAGGCTAACTACAAAGAGCACAAACACCGGCCTGGAGACCAGCACTGGAATGGCCCATACACACATTCCTCATGTTTTCCCCACAACCACACAAACACACGCTCTTGTTGCACAACCTATATATGATCGGCATTATGTCTGGATGTACATCAAACTGCATGTAACACACATGCACATACCCACGGACACACATGCATGCATATATGTGAACATGTGTCAATAAATTATGTATGTGCTTGTCATTTGAACTCCTGCAACATTCAAATTGTCATTGGAATCCTACAGAAAAAGACAGGGACAAAAGCTGCACTTGTGCGACGTTTGGCTTTTGATTTTTCACCTGTTGACATGTTTATGCAAAGTGTGCCCAGCGCGTTTGTGCTGAATTAGGGCCGCTGTCATCGGCTGCTTGGCTGGAGTGTAAATACCGCGCCGTCAGGGTCTCTGGCACGTCCACCCACACCCCCCCACCCCCCACCTCGAGAGCGAGGACCGCTCTAGGGCTGACGTGGCCACCAGCACTCCCTCTCACAACCCTCCATCCACTCTCATCCTCCACCACCAGTGCAATCAATGCCATCGATCCCCTTACAGGTACTTCACATTCAGACGCGGCCACCGCTAACGTTCAGGGGAAGATTTCTGGCGTCATTTGAGCCCAGTTAATCTTGTCGTTTGCGTTGTCATGGAAAGTGATGTGTCTGTATTTTTTCCACCTTTACAACAGGGAAAGGAGGTGTGGAGAGGGGTGGTGATGGGGTGGGGGCAGGGAAGGGAATGAAGAGGAGAGGACAAGGGAAGCAGCGAAGGCTGAAGGGCCACACAGGAAAGTCCTGTTCTTTTTTTTTTTTTTCAAAGCTGCTGACAGGGTTGGTGGCCCAGCAGTCAATGAGAAGCGTCATTTTTATGCACCACAGAAGAAAGAAAACGCTAGAGTAAGACGTGTGCAGTAAGGTTACACTTGAATATGTGGAGGTAGACGGAAGTGTGTTTGATGGTGAATTCTAAGGTGTCCAAGCCAGTGAGTGTGCATCGTGTGGATTGGCCATGTTTTGTGAGCGTGTGTGTGTGTGTGTTTGCCAGGGGTGTGTGTGTGTGTGTTGGGGGATGTATTTGATTGTGTGTGTCCATTTATGCGTCTGTGTGAGCATGAGTGAATCTATGTACCAAGGGGGATTTTTGTGTAGGGGTGCATTGGAGCATACTTGTATTCATGTGTGCATATGGGGGACGTATGTATTAGTCAAAATTTATGTGTATGTTTTGGGGTTGTATTTTACTTTGTATGTATGTGCATGTGTGTGTGTATGTGTGTGTGTGTTTGTGTCTGTGTGTGTGTGTGTGTGTTTGTGTTGGGGGGTACATTGCGTGTGTGTGTGTGTGTGTGTGTGTTTGTGTTGGGGGTACATTGTGTGTGTGTGTGTGTGTGTGTGTGTGTGTGTGTGTGTGTGTGTGTGTTTGTGTGGGGGTGCATTTGAGTGTGTGTGTGACTGCTGCTGGTGGGCCCCAGCATGACTGATGAGGTTGGAACAATCAGCCGCCCAGCTGCGTTTTCCATCAACACATTCCTCTCGCCTCACTCTCTCTCTCTCTCTCTCTCTCTCTCTCTCTCTCTCTCTCTCTCTTTCTCTTGTTCACGGGCTGTGTGAAGCGCCCTCTAAGGACACCATTCTTAAGTCAGAGATTTAGATGCACCTCAAGAACTTGAGCCCTTACACTGTAGGTCTTACGTGTGTGTGTGTGTGTGTATGTGTGTGTGTGTGTGTGTGTGTCTGTGTATGTGCGCATGTAATTGTATGTTCATGTGAAAGAGTATGGCATTCAAATACCTGTGTGGGTGTGGGTGTGGGTGTGTGTGCGTGTGTGTGTATGTGCATGCGTGCGTCAGTGTGAGTGTTTGTATGTGGCCATGTTGAAGGAGTCTATACTGTAAGTGTGCATGTGTGTGTGTACAGTATATGTGCGAGTGTGTGTTTGTGTTCAGAGTGTGTGTGGTGTTGAGGTTCACCTCTGACATGTAGAGTTATGTTACTGATAGCTCTCGTAATTATCACAATGTGCAGCTTTCCACAGGAACACTTCCATATGCATGCGTGGAGACAAGTAATGGCTCTGAAATATTGAACTGTAATTCCTAATTACACCTTCTAAATCCACAGGGCTTTATGGAATTCCACAGCACAGTTTGGTTGGTATACACCATATGCAACCAGAGAACTTGCCCTGCTCGATAAAATAGCTGCTTTTTTTCTAACAGGTAACGCTGGGTGAGAATACAAGACTGTGTAAGTATAAATAAACACACATACACACACACACACACACACACAAGTACAGATGAGACTGTTGTTGCGGGGGACACAGAGCTCAGGCACATGTGAACCTTGGCAGCAAGTGACCCTTAAAGAAAATACAGCCTGTTTTACAGTGGGGTGAAGCCCAGCAGCCCCTCAGGGAAAACATGAATGGACTCTCACCGAAGCGCGAAGACCACACCAAACACTCGGCCGGCCGCCTGTAACCTGTAAAATGAGTTGAGCCGAAGTGAGGCGGGAACTTCACTATCAGTGTGTGTGTGTGTGTGTGTGTGTGTGTGTGTGTGTGTGAGAGTGTGTGTGTATGTGTGTCCGCATATGTGTGTGTGTGTGTGTACATGTGTGTTCAACTCACCCGTATATGTGTGCGTGTGTATACGAGTGTGTGTGTTCACATCACCCATGTGTGCGTGTGTGTGTGTGTGTGTGTGTGTGTGTGTATGCGCTCACCACACTGTCTAAGAGTGCCTGAGGTGAGCATCCTCTCACCCTTGTTTGCCCACATCTGAGCACTCTGCTGGGCTAAACAGTCAGCAGTCGGCTCGGCCCTGTCACAGCCAATGAGCCATTAGGGCAGTGACATGCAGCCCGGGACGCAGAGGAATGGGGGGTGGAGGGGTGGGGGAGGGACGTGTCGGGGGTGAGCTTGACCGCAGCGGCCCTTTCTCGCGCCTCGTTTGGTTGCTCTCAGGGGGTGCCGCCATGACCTTTCCAGTCGCCTCGGTGAACTACCCGCCTCTGTGCGCCCTTTGAACCCGCAAGGAAAAAAAACCCTAAGCTGGGTCTCCGGCATCTCTGGTGCTGCTGACCACCCCGCGGAGGGCAAATGGGGTCGGCTGGCGGGCGGGCGGCAAGGGGGCTGCGTGGTTGGTCGCAGAGGGCGGCGGTGTCGTGGCGGGCCGTGACGGCAGTCAGTAGCCACACACAGGCGGAGGCTGTGTCGGGGGCCGGTCATGTGCGCTGGTCCGTCCCTTGGGGGGGAATGGACTGCTGGGACTGGAGGAGGTGTTGTTTATCTTCATTAAGTCCGGCCTCTGGGCTGAGAAGGGTGGCGGGGTTGGGGGGTTGGGGTCACTCTCACACTCTTTTAACTGTCTTCCCCTTTGTGAAAACATCATTCTTTCCTAACATATCTTTGTCCTTCACTCTCTCTCTCTCTCTCTCTCTCTCTCTCTCTCTCTCTGTCTGTGTATAATTGAGTGTATGTATGTGTGTGTGTGTGTGTGTGTCTGTGTGTGTGTGTGTGTGCACTGTGAGTCTCTGTGTCTGTGTGTGTGTCTGTGTGTGTGTGTATGATAGGTGTGTACACTTCCAAACACAAAGGCTTCCATCCACCACATGTACCGCATCTGTGAGCAGGCTGAGGTTTTTAAGGAGCCCAAATGCATAATGCACAACACCAGCATCCAGGGAGGAATACGACTCAGACTGCATGACTCCACACAAACTCCACAGACAGGAACATCAGAAACGTCAGTGCTGCTCCACCATTCCATGTCTCCCCTCCCCTCCTCTTCTTTTTTCTCCTCTATTCATTCATTCCATCTCCTCTCTCACCCCCCCCCCCCCATCTTCTTCTCACTTTCATCCCTACACTCCTCTGCTTTCTTCTCTCTGATTCCCCATTCCAGTCATTCCTCCTAAACTCCTCTCATCTGTTGTTCCCCTTGTTTTCTTCTCTCCTTTTCTCTTGTTCCATCTCTCCTTTACTCCCTTCTTCTCTCTGATTCTCCCACTCCTGTTATTCCTCTCACTTCATCTCCTCTTATCTCTCATCCCCCTGTTTTCTCCTCTCCTCTTCACCTCTCCCACTAAATCAGACACACAGAGTCTGCATACTGTCACACAACACACACAATAACACTAAAAACTTCTCATTTCGGCAACTGCCTTCAGAGTGAAGTCCTGAGGTAAACTGTGCTCCAGGAATTCACATCCCCTTTCGTCCATCACAGCCGAGACTGAATGCAAATGAAGCTCGACCCGACGCACATTCCTCCCCATAAAGAAGACGGCGAGGGGGAAAAGCACTCTTATCATAAGCTGTCAGCTCAAGGTAGCTATTTCTTCGGCTGTTATATTCATCTAGTGCCTCCCCAGGCTTGTATCCACTTCAGTGCCTCAGTGTTGGCAAAACACCGTCAGGCTAGCTTACTTCAACAGCTCACGAAGTTGATGCAATTTTCTCTCTCTCTCTCTCTGTCTCTCTCTCTCTCTCTGTCTGTCTCTCTCTCTCTCTCTAGGTTATTGTAGTCAGTATAGAAACAGAGGGAGGGGAAGGAGGGCAGGAGTGTGCCTGGGGGGATACCACCCTTGATGGGCTCAGTCTTGCCTCCCCCACCCCCTCCACCCACAGCTTCAGCTCCCCCTGTCTCCACACCTCTGGATCTCCGACGCACAGAGCATTGCCTGCCGCCACTGCTGCCGACACAATAGGAGCAGTCTTTTCACTCATCGTGCAGGTCTACTGTGCTCATGCATGCACGCACACATGCACACCCCACCCCACTTCCCCATAAACACACACACACACACACACACACACACACATACTGTACATGCACACACACAGCCCATACACCGCCCCCCCCAAAGACACCAGCAATCTGTGTGGCAGTAACTCTTCCGCACCTGACAGAGAAAGCGTAGGGTATTATGGCAGGTAGAGGGGGGTGTGTATTGGGGGGGTGTTGGATGAGGGGAGCAGTGGACGACGACATGAAGCAGCCCTCAGGTGAGGGATTAGAGGAAGTCTCAGGTGATAAATGGCGCTCAGGAGTTCACACATAGGCACCGTTGAGTGACAGGTTGGGCCTCACGGCCTCACAGAGAGCCCGGGCTCGCCGCGCTCTGGCATCGACACCGCCTATTTATCTGACAAAATGAGCACTTCCTTTTAATGCCAGCAACCCTTCTTTTGTTGTGATTACTTCAAACGGAGCTGGTCCACAACGTGCAACTATGTAATGATGTAGTGTAAACAGACAGATAGAGGTTTGCTGAGTGAAGATACCCATAAGCCAATAAAGCCAGGTAAAGCTGTGTGTATATGCATACACTTGCTGACACTGTCGTGCTCTGAGCTTCTTCTGGGCTTTGTGTTTTTTTTTTTTTTTTACGTCAGCCTTCCGTCAATGAGGTGACAGAACTGCTGAGTTCCCCAGTCTGGGCTGCCCACGACACAGAGAGAGAGAGAGAGAGAGAAAGAGAGAGAGAGAGAGAGAGAGAGAGAGAAAGAGAGAGAGAGAGAGACCTGCTGGACAGCCATATGTTCAGTTTTATGTGTGTGCCCGCCCGCCTGCCCGTCAGCCCGGGAAACCACTCAGTGGATGATGCAGTGTGGTGCCATGGCCGACATCATTATCATTGACAACATTATCAAACCATTCACAAAAAAAAAAAAAAATCAAAAAAGAAAGAAAATGAGAGGGAATGAAAATGGAGACAGAAAAAGGGAGAGCGTGTATGTGTATGTGTGTGTGTGTGTGTGTCTGTTTGTGTACGCGTGCGTGTGAGTGAGAGACAGAGAGAGAAAGGAAGACAACGGATTGTGCACTTACTGCTTTGGACGTGAACGGTGCTCGTGCCATTCTCCCTCCCGAAATCGTTCTCTGCCACACACGTGTAGTTCCCAGAATCCTCCAGCCTGGCATTGTTGATCTGGACCCTGGAGTTTTTCCTGTGTTGAAAAAATCAACACACACAATTTGCCATGAAAATCTGATTAGTGACAAAATTATCACAATAATTTCACAATAACAACAATCTTAACAAACACAATCAGCTGATAAATCACACAATAACACACTAATAACACAACAACAAGGCAATAACTGAATAATAAGAGATTAACAACAATAACAATGACAATGAGGACGCATGAAACCCCATAGACAGAAGCTGTCAGTGGTCCAAAGGCAGAGCCAGACACAGGGAGGGTCCTCACAAAAGGTTCCCTATAAGAGCCTCTGCAGACTTTGGTGCCGGGTTTCATATGAAGCTGACCGGCCACGTGGCCACAGTCCAGTGAGCTTAAAAGACTCTCTGGATTTCCATACACATGCATGCGTCATTAAGCATTACGGTGTGGAACATCCTAGTAATGTTCATTGAAAACCTAATCTCTCTCCCTTGCCCTCTTTCTCCCTCTCTCTCTGTCTCTCCCTCTTGTTCCAATCACACTGCTTTCATTCTAGTGCTCACCTGTCAACAGTCAAGTACCACCATTGCATAAATCATTCAGCTGAAGATGAAGCCTGTTCTGTATTTGTGTGTATGTATATATATATATATATATATATAAATATATATGTGTGTGTGTGTGTATGTATGTATATTTAATTTCTACTTTATGGCTGAACAGTGTGTAGGCTGAAAAGAGTGGATGTGGACAAAGAACTTTTACACAGATGGATGGCATGTCGAAGTCTTATGAACTTCTGAAGACATAAAAGTACAATCTGTTAGCCATATTGGCATGCTTGGAGGAGCCAAAGTTTGCACAGTAAGCAATTGGGGAGCCAGATCAAACATGATAGACATAAAACCTGTCATTGCAGCCATAGTAAATATCTACTAATGCACGTTTTATTGTTTTGTTTTGGTTTTTTTTAACTAGTAACATGTTGCTCACTTACTTGCCAAACTTGATCTTGATCTCTTTGCTCTTCTTGAGCTCGGTGCCATCTTTGTACCACTTGTAGGAGATGGTGGGGCTGCCCGTGGCCTCGCACTTCAGCGTGTGTCTCTTCCCCTCCGCCACAAACACAGGGCTCTTCATGCGCTTCAGCTTTGGGGCAGCTGCAGCGGAAAGAAGGAAAGAGAGACAATTTCACACATTTGATCCTTTTCAGCTGAACCAAACCACAAAGCGTTTCTGCTCCACAGCATGCCTGTGGACCAGCGGGTCAAAACTCAGAATTGAGTCCAGCACAGAGTAATAACGAAAAAGGACACAGTGAAGTGTTGAGGTACCAGTTTGTTCTGCTGTCCAGGTAAGGTCACCAGAGGCAAACAGAGGCAACCTGAACTGTTTTCTATAGTTTTTGACGCTTTGGAAACCCTATCTCAACAGTCACACTAATCAGCCAGCTTTGAATTGAAATTTGAGTGGTGCTGAAACCCGTCATGTCACAGAGCTCCACTGGAGGCCCCCCTCCCTCTTTATCTACGGCAGTGCTTAATTACCAGTGGCCAGCTGCTTCTTTACTTCAGGGGATATTCAAAAGAGCGTCGCCGTCACTGACAGCATTCACTCCAGTCTGGTTCAGGAGGAGGACTGTCCTCACAGTCATTATCACTCTCATCAAACCATTTCCGTATTTTTGGCAACCAATGAAAAAAAAACCACAATTACCAAAAGCAGGAAAAAAACAACTGTCTCTAAACTAAAACAGAGGAAGTACAGTGTGTTTTGATTAGCAATTTCCTGATTTCATCATAGGTAGACTTTCTTTCGAAATACAACAAAAGTCAAGTTCTGCTTTGTTCAATAAACACTACAACATTATCTAAGCAGCACATTTCAAACAGACATTGCTTTCATAAATCCGAAAGGCCAAGTGTTATATGAAAGCCTTATGAAACTGTCAAGTTTTCCTCGGGCTTGTCCCTCTCTATTGAATCTCTGATCAGGCAGACTTGAGCTACAGCTTTTGAAAAATAAGATTCTGCATTTACAAGCCATACTGGAGTAGGAAGACCAATATACTTTTGCGAATCACTTGTTAACTTTCCTGCATGGAAAAAACAGATCTCTGATCGGCAATACTTTTTGTTTCACACACACGCACACACAAACGCACACACACACACACACACACACACACACACACATATATATATATACACACACACACACACGCATGTACACATGTAAACACACCATCTGATGACATGGCTGCACCGAGGCTATTGTAGGCGTTCCGCTTGCATGGTGTAATACTGTACCTTGCAACAACTCAGGTGGTGTGTGAGGGTGGGGGTGGGGGCTGGGGAGCGAAGCGCACTGAAGCAAATGTAATTGACAGTTGCATGCTCAGTGCCACTTACACTAAAAAGCCTGGACAAAATGGAGAATGGGGGAAAAAAAAGAGCCACTAACACTAACCCATCCATGCAGTCATCCACCAGCCAGCCAGTCCATCAGCAGCAAGCAGAGGGCCACAAGGGAGAGGGCCAGTGAGCTGCAAGCCTCATGTCATTCTGCTGCTGTTACCGACAAAGCTGGTGATGGAGCAGTGGGTGGGGATGTCAGGTTTCTCCCACCCAAGAGGGGCCCGAGCCTTTGTGGTCCTGTGGCTGATGGCTGATGTGGGGGCAGCATGCATGCATGCATGCAAAAGGAGGGGGTCTCCCGCTGGGCCTCTGCACAGACCACTGGAGCGGGACGGGGCTCTTCAAGGTGAGCACTTTTACGGCCAAGAGTGTCATCACTCTTGCTGTCTTTACAGAGTGTTCTCTCTTTCTTTCTCTCTCTCTGTCTTGCTCACTGTCTCTCTCTCTCTTTCCCTTTCATTCACTCATTCATTGACTTTCACTTTCCCGACAACAATACTCGTGCATGTGCACGCACACACGCACATGCAAATACATACATACACACACACACACACACACACACACACACACACACACACACAGAGGCCAACACAGAATCCTGAGAAATTACTTTGGTTACCAAAAGGCCAAAGGCATAATTTTTCAGTCATCTAATGTCATCATATTGATGTCCTTACAAACAGCTACCCATGTCAACCTGCAGAAGCCTAAATACAGTAAGTAAATAAGAACACAAGGTAACGACTTCAATTAATATCCCAGACAGAGATAAAAATAATAACCAAGTGCCCTAATTCTGAATAGATCGTCCCACTTCCCCTGTCCCAGTACAAGCCAGAGCTTCATCTACAGTATGATAATAAATTTCCTTCAGTGAGGGGTGTGACATGACAGTTGTGATGATTCTTTTTATGAAGGAGTTCAAAGCATGTTAACATGCATCGTGAAACACGCACACTAGAGCAATATACGGAGGGAAGCTTTGAAAGGTTGAGCACCACAACTCGTGGTTAGATGATGGACTGTCAGATGAAAGACTTGAGTCTTCACAGAACCTGTTAAGAGTTATAAAGCAGTCTTGACTTCAGTACAGTGTGACCCATCTCCACTCCCCGCCATGATACAAGGGGCCTCAGCTGTCCGTCTGGCTGTCAGTATGGTTAATATTAAATGGGACAGCTCAGAACTCACTCACACGGAAAGACTTAAGTAAAATTATGTAAGCGCTACTTAAGATTTGCTATGAGGAAATTCTTCAGAAAGTGGGTAGAAGGTGCAGGCAGTGACAGTTACTGTAGGTTATGTTTCTGACTTTAAGGATGCCAGGGCACTCACTGCCGCCACGCCTCTGAGTGAGCTCTGTGCTAGCCAAAGCAAAAGGAGTGCCAGGCGTCACGGGAAGTTTCCTGATGGGTAAACACTGAGAGACGGTGGCGAAACTCCAGCTCTACATCATGGAGCGCGGGAGCATCCCATATTTCCCCCCCCACTCATAATATTTACAGTTTCAGTGGATGGAATGGAGTAGAATGAAGAGACATAGTAAGTCAAAATCTAATAGCAGTTTCACAAGAGATGACTAGCATAATCCAACTCTTTGGATGAACCAAAATATTATAAATGCGCACAAAGATGTGAGACAACCCAAAACCCAAGAGTGTGTAAAAATTCATTTTAAAGATGTAAAGGATTACAGTTTCTCTTTCCTTAGTTTAATTAATTCAATT
>JAVQKI010033267.1:0-10715 GCA_036025975.1 Nematalosa erebi
TAAAGCAGCAACGACTGCCACACGGAATAACACACGCCTTGTAACAACAGCATCCATTTTGCAATACAAGCTAGCATGTAAAAAGCCGTGTTTTTGTTTGTGCTTCAGGAAGCCGCGCAAAACGCTATGATTGGTCGCCGGCTGGGGCTGCAAAGACAACTCCCCCATACGTCAGACACGCCCTCCGTCATCCGTCACCAGACAAGTGCAGTGTGAACGAGGCGTAAGTGCCCTTGCACACTGCATCCGTCCGTCAACGGACAACAGCAAGCCTGGCTGACGGATATGGGGGGCTGGTCTTTGAAGACACAGCCATCAATCTGAACAATCTGATTGGTTGACGGATCCGTTGCTGCCTGAAAAGTTGAAAAATGTTCAACTTCTTGGCGGAGCCGACGGAGCCAACGCAACTGACGGATCCACAATGCATTGCGGCTTCGTCCTATGTTAAGTCAATGGGATCCGTTGACTGACGGATGCAGTGTGCAAGGAGTGTTACCCTCACTCCACACTGGCCCTTTGCCCTTCTGCACACCTTTGGATGATGAGCAACTGAAGAATAGGATAAAAAAGTTGGAGAGGAGCAGGGTTATCCCAAATGAAAACTCCTAGTTGCCTTGCATTTTTTTTATGTTCGAATGTATTAATCGCTACTAATAAACAAACCTGGCACCTCTCCAATACACAGCCCCTTAACACTAAAAAAGGCATATAAGCCTAGATTCTTGTGTGACAGATGAGGCGATCCACACGAGGACAAAGAATGGACTTTGGCCACGACTGCCAGATCAGTAAGCTACTCTGAGCACTTCTGAACTATTTTTAAAACTGATGAAAAAAAAACTTCACCCATGATGGTGGGCGCTAGAGTGCTTTGCCACAACTGTGCTACTGTCTGAATGTAGATAGGAACAGTGACTACTGTCTATTTTGGGCAGAGAGTATCTGAGCAAAAAGTCTGTTGCCTCAGCACCTTACTGAACCCAAGGCTCGTGAGTTCCTCCGCAGAAAGAGGCTGGTTGTCCTCCTTGCCCTGCCCATCGCCGCCCCCACCAACTCTCCACATGGTCTTGTGTGATCTGCTTGTATTTTGTAAACACCTCAACTGCAATAAATCAAACTGAAAAGGTGTACCCTTTTGTAGGGTGACTGTTTAATCTCTTGGGGATTGATGTAAATAATTGGTTTGAGGTGGAGTCAAAGGCACTACAGCTGGCTTTTTCGAGACAGGAGATGTATTTGAGTGTGTGTGTGCGTGTGTGTGGGGAGCAGGGGTTGCTGACAAAAACACTTTGTATTTATGCTTACAGAGGGGCTTGCTGTTCTGTGCAGCTCCAAGCAAAAAATTGTGCTATGGAACAACTCTGGATAGAATTCAGCATCTGTCGATTCCTTACCATTTTTTTTAGGCGATGCCTCAAATGTTTCTGTCAAGAACCACATCTCTGTCCCTTGGATGCTCCATCCACATTAGTTAAAGCACTCACTGAGTGAAGAGAAACTAAAATGAACCGGCAACCTCTATCATGATGACTCAGTCACGCAATTTCCTAAACAGGTAGAGAGGAAATTTAAACGTAGGTTACAGTAACCCACAGAAGTAAACTCCAGCGGCAAACACTGTATGAAGCGCCCCGCCTCTGTGCATGAATAAGTAATCAGAGAACGTTCATTGGTTGCTTGCTTCATCCGGCCTTGAGTTTTTTTTAGGTACTTTACAGACCGCTCTCTGGATCTGGCGCTTACAGCACGAGAGCCCAATATATGCTGTTGTTTCCCTCTCCCTCTTTCTTTTTTTTTTTTCTTCTTTGGAGAAACAGTCCTCTGTCTCTTTCGGCTCCTGAACCCTGTGCGTAAGTGGGTGTGTCGATGAGTAGCTTAGTGCGCACTCCGAAAAAGAGGAAAAAGTTCATTATGAGTTTAGTTTGAAACCTGCCCTGAGGACCAGAATGGCTATCTGGACTCGAGCGGACAAAAATGGTCAATTGGATCTTTTGCTACGGGACCGCTGGATTCGGGTAGCGGCTGAACTGACCCGTGAAACTTTAACTTTGACGGCAGAAGCAGATTTAAGTGGTCCGGGTGCTAACTTGGATTACAATTCATCTGGCCTAAGAAATGGTTTGTCGAACGGCGGCGAACCTGGATTAGCATCAGGAAATCCGAACCGAAGCCAGAACTCAGACATCCATCCCAACCACGGTGCTTTAAGACGAAGTGATAGCCCAGCGCGGGGGGCACTATCCCGAGGTCATTACGAGAACAGCAGCAACTACGGCTACAACAGTCCCGGTTCTGGCAAGTTCAGTCGAGATAACGGAGCCAACTCTGACTTTGGGAGTCCTGGGTCCAGTTATGGTAGTCCCGGGTCTAGTTTTAGCTCACGGCATGGTGAGACACCAAATTTCGAAGCTGGTGGATCGGAAGCAATACGGAAAGTAAGAGTTGTCAAACAGGAGTCGGGTGGTTTAGGCATCAGTATCAAGGGTGGTCGAGAAAACCGAATGCCTATCCTCATATCCAAGATATTTCCCGGGCTTGCTGCGGACCAGAGTCGAGCTCTGCGGGTCGGCGATGCAATTCTGTCCGTCAATGGCAGTGACTTAAGAGAAGCCACACACGACGTGGCAGTGCAGGCGCTTAAAAAGGCCGGAAAGGAGGTTACGCTGGAGGGTAAGTTGTCTAACGCAACAACGGGGATTCATGAAGGCCCGAGTTGACATGAGAAGTAGTCGAACTTACTTTTGTGTGCATTCACTGTACTGTGTACACAGCTATAGCCTACAACAGAGCTACATAATCCCAGACTGATAGGCCTCCTATGTTTATTTTCTCCTTACTTAACACACAACACAGGTAGCCTATCCTGGCTCTTTTAAACAAATTATATCACCGTCCTGCACCATAAATGTAGCTTAAATTGCGTCTATAAAGGCGACTAAATCACAGCAATGTTAGTTTGACTATTTCTGAAAGTAGTAGTAGGCTAGACTACATTTTAATCAACAGGAGAAGTGAGAGTCCATGATGTTCAGCCTACCGCCCAGGCGGTGCATGCGTGGGTTATCAAAAGTGTTTGTGGAGATTTAGAGGGGCGGGGAGTGAATGTCATCATGTTATGGAAGTGTTTGTTTTCCCGACTGCTCGTCAACAGCTCCATACGTGATGTTTCAGTAGATGCAATTCTGCAGTTATTATTTCGTAACATTGTTATTAGACTGGTGATTAGCGTTTTCGCAGCTAATATAACATTACCACTTGCGGACTACCCTGCTGTTGCAAAACAACTTATACCTAGCCTACAGGCAGTCTTTGCTGATTGATGCAATCGCACAAACAGTGGCACTAACTTGGGGAGGTTTGGAAACATGTCGGAAATTTTATTGTTTAAATGGCCAGAGGCATTGAAGGCAATGGTCCGAGTGCCATCGTGGTTAATGTTTTGGAATGAATTGAGCTGGTTATCGTGCTCTCCCGGGATTTAACGCCTTGCCCACTGCCCACACCATGCCACGCCACGTGCTCAGCTAATTCAGCAAGTGAAGGTCTCTAGATATAGGCCTACAATTATAAAGTTACTATCCTAGATTTTCCACTCAACTTCCCTTCTCATAATTAACAGGCAGTATTTACACGTACCTGTCATGACTAAGACAAATAGAAATTATTCTAGTTTATCTCGTTACCTCCAACCATTCAGACGCTCCTGTGAATGTGTACAAAGAATGTGTCATGTCCATGACACTGTTTGTCTTTCTTACACAAAATGAGCTGTTTTGTTTGCTAGTGTATCTTAGCGTGTGAGTCTCAATTGCTCTTAAATTGATGCATGGGCCTTTCAGCAATGTAAATGGATATTGCTATGACTCCCTGAAAAATGTGCTGACACCAAACTTCAAGAAACTGAACCACTCAAACCACACTTCCACATGTAATTAATTTAACTTCATATGGATTGCATCTCCTTATATTGCACTGATCTACAAGACTGACACGAAGACAGTCTTATTGCCTGGTCTGCTTTTGTGACAAATACTCAGTGGAATTGGTTGCTAAAAAACAATTGACTTGCCATCACACTAAACGAAACAAAGCCTCCGTGCATGGATCTCTCCAAGGTCACGTCCTGCTGTACACTTAAAAAGAACATTTAGTCATGTGTGTGTTTATTTTCAGTTCTCAGAAACAAGAAGTGATCCCAAACAGAAATGGCTGAAGTGAGCAGACAGAAGTTGCGAGTGGGGTCCCTGAGGTGACATTGACCTTGGGCCTGAGCCTGAGTTTTGAGCCACCCGTGCCACTTAGTGTCTGTGCTCAGTGGTGGATGTGAAGATGTGGCCATTGTTTGGCCGGGGGGAAAGAGGGCACTGAGGGAAGACTGAGCTGAAAACAGCACCGAGACAAAGCCCCCCATTCATGAGGCCATCTCAGGAGTGCTCAGATGAGAGACAGTTATTTCCTTTTGTTTCCCCAAAGCCAAACAGAGTCTGACCGCTGTGAATGTAGCATTAGGCAGAGGACCCATGAAAACACCAGCTCAGTACTGTAAAACCACAGCCTTTAATATGAACCGAACCAGGACATTATTATGCAATTGGCTTCTCCTTACCACCACAACCATTCATTTACTGATTAGCAGGAAAGAGGGAAGCATTAACACTGATGAAGTTGTTCGGCCTGGCTTGATCAATTGCTATCTATTGATCAATCTATCTATCTGTCTGTCTCTCTATCTATCTGTCCACCATGTTTTCATATGCAGACGCACATGTTTTATCCATTTTCTTCTACCTATGTCTGTTCTGTCCATTTCTCTTCTGTTAACCACAGCTTTTCCCCTGTGAATGGCAGAGGCCTTTGCCACTGCTGAACCCCCTGTCTGTTGAGGTCGAGCCAGGGGGAGCGGATGGCAGACGCACACACGGAGAGAGAGAGAAAACAGAGAGAGAGAGAACAGAGCTGGGCGGACTGATGTCAGAGCATGAGCATGTGTCTGTGACAGGCCGGTGAGGCAGAGCAGAACCACATTGTTTTGAGTGCGCAATGGAAGACAGCCCTCTTGGCAGAAACTGAAGTTCTCCAAGTGGCGATCGCTCTCTTTCTCCCAGGTAGTGTGTGTGTGTGTGTGGAGGACAGTATGTGTGTGCTTTGTGTAGGTGTAAGCATAGGTGGTCGGTCAGGTTTGAGACAGCAGGAGCTCTTCTGTGGAAAAGTGTGACACGGCCTCTCTACCCTAAGCCCCCCCCCCAACCTCCTCTTCCTCCTCTCCGCACAGTCTTTCGGAGGAGTCTGACACACTGTTCTCATTAAGGTCCTGGCAGCCTGTGCTGCAGGAGGGAGGAGGGGAGAGAGAGAGAGAGCAAAAGAGGGAAAGAGTGGGGACAGACTGCAGGGGAATTTGGCCGGTGGGGAAGTAGTTGTGCCTATGTGGGTTTCAGTGCAGCAGTAGTAATGTTCTAGGGGGCCTCCGTCTAATATGGAAGGGGGGAAAAGCAGTAGAAGCACTAGGTGTGTGGTTATGGTGCACCACATTCCGATGGTGTGGTCCTGTGTTTGTGTGATTTATCTGGGATTGTTTGAAGGGAATGTGGAGACTTACTGTAATAAGCCCCAAGTGATGATGTCTATGTTTGTTATGTGTTGGGTCAGTGTGCATGTTAACTTCTTGTGTCTTTTTATAGATTTCTCTTGCATTGTTCTTGGGTATTTAGGGGAGGCAAAGTTATATGGAACAGTACCTCTTGGGACAGTATCCCTTATGCACACACACGGCGTGCTCACACACACACACACACAGATTCTTTGGTGTCTTCTTTTGTACGCTGTGTCCTAATTAAAATCAGAACTGGAGCCGAGAGATGCAGTCGATGGTCCTAATGAGATCTTTAAACAGAGCTGAAGAGGGACCGAAGAAACTGGAGAACAGCCTAGCTCTCTCTCACTGGCTGGGTTGCTGGAATCCAGCATCTCTCTCTTTCTATTTCTCTTTTTCTCTCTCTCTCTCTTTCTCTCTCTCTCTCTCTCTCTCTCTCTCTCTCTCTCTCTCTCTCTCTCTCTCTCATGCCTGCACCTCAGTATTGCAACTGCTGCTCCCATAATGTTTTTGTTGTGGGAGAGAAGAATGCTTTTCTGAGTGGAAAATTCCTCCTCTCAGATGCCCTCATGTACAAAAAAAACAACCAACTCAGTGAAAAAACAGACATAGGAAACCTGTGCTTCCTGTCGAATCACCTCTGACCCTTGAGGGGGAGAGGGAGAGGGAACAAATTTAAAAGTGAATTACTGAGTCAGAGAGATTCGAGCTGGAGATTGCACTGTTTATGGGTTAGTGCCAGGTTTGGAGCTCCTCATACTTTCCTTATTTAAACAAAGCCATAGTCTAAGTAATAGACCCCTTGTAGGTCCATGAGCCCCGGCAGCATCCAACAGAGGTGATTTAGTAACAACATCCATTGAAATTCTCTAATGTGGTGCTGGATTAGATGTCCACCAAGTCATAATTGGGATCTCGAGGAAAAAGGGCGGCAGACAGCTGTCCTTGTGTTTGTGAATACAGCTATTTTGAAAAGATGACATCGACTGACAAGAAAGAGGGAGGCAGGGACAGAGGGAAAGATTGAATTAAAAAAGAAAAAAAAAACAGGCCGGCTTCATTCCAACCAATTAAAATCCCTTCTAATTAGTCTCGTCTGGGACAGTCAAATCTTGTGCGTTCGGGTTCACTGTGGCTCCGGCTACAGGGCTACAGGGTATTTCTAGTGTCCTTTCGTCCCTGAGCGCTGGCCCGTGAGCTATTCTGTCTGTCCATCCCAGCGCTGCCTTTCTGATGATGCTGGCGGGTCAGTTAGATGGTTGCTTGCAATTGCCCCAGCCAGGACTCGTAAGGCACCTTGTGAGGAGAATAGACCTGCTCTTTGAAACAGTGAGAGCGATGCTCAGCTTGGCCTCACACTCCCACGTCTCGGCTGAAGCGCACAGCACACCTCTTTGCTCTCTCTCTCTCTCTCTCTCTCTCGCTCTCTCTGTTTGACTCTGCTCTTTTACTGCTTTGAAGTCTGGCCTTTTGAACACTTCAGCCTGAGACAAATCATCTAAACCATTCCCACGACACCCACATTTTAAAACTTCCTGCCTCATTGTCTATAGACAGTACAGTACAGTATATTAATGTGTTTAACACTACCTGCCTGGCACCATAATGCTATCCAAAAAGACTCAAGATGATGAAGCCAAGTTATGGGTGGTTGACCTGTGGCATGCAGAGAATACTGGCTCTGGCAGGGCGTGTGATCTTTTCTGCCCTTTGGTTCCGTGTGTTAGCTATGCAATGTTTGCATTATTCATTTGCTGAATTGCCAATTGTATCAGTACACATAGGAAAGCAAATATAGACATGGCAAGGTATCTATTAATGGATTGTGTTATCTGGGACTGAGTGCAAGTAGATTGTCTGGATTACTTTGTCTAATGTCAGTGTCACATATTTGAAGCACCAATCGGTGGCAGAAATAGAAGTCAAAAAAGCCAGATCTTGAGGAATGCTGTAGACATCTCATGAGCTCTTAAAACAACACTTATTATTTACTCTTGTGGGTTGAATGGGGTTGAGTTTTACAGCTAAAGTTGTACTGACTGTCAGGCTTGCATGTTCCATCCCATCTTCTTTGAGGAAACGCAGCGCCTGGTTTCCTCCACTTGTCAGCTAAGCTGATCCCATGGAATTGAATTGGACTAATTGCTTCAGTGATTGCGATTTTATGGAATCCCTGATCAAAGTTTCACGGAAAGACACTCCGTCTTGCTCTCTTTTGTGAGTGTCAGCTTTTCGCAGTGCCTGTCTCTGGCCAGATCTAGATGTGGCTGGATAGCCCCATTCGGAGAGGAGTTCTTTACTGCATTAGAGGCCCAAAGCAGAGGACAAACCACAGCGAGCAGCAGATCTGCCTCCATCCGCCTCTCCTCTCCCAGCTTGACTCTGAACACTGGGTTAGTGGAGGTCTGTGGCTGAGCGCCTCACCAGAACCACTGTACCCCAGCCCCTAGTTTCATCCAGATGAATAACACACACACACACACACACACACACGAAAACAAGCATATGCACATGCCTGCCGGCCAATTGCTTTCGCAAGTCTAATCCCCCTTCATGAGTGACCTCATCTCTTCGAACTTAGATCGAGTTTCTCCCTCGTCAGTGGCCCACCCTCAGGACACACACACACACACACACACACACACACACACACACACACGCAGACATTCCATATAAACGTGTAGAGCTTGTGTTTGTATGTGTGTGTGTGTGCAAGAAGTTATGGACAGCAAGTGAGAGTTTGCATTATGGTGGTTTTATTGTGGCAGAAGGCATCCGACCAAAAGTGGGGAAATTGAAGCCATTCCTCCTCGTTGAACGACAATTTTTGCCTTCTCGCTGAGGCAGCAGAAGCTTTCTGTCAATCCCCCCCCCCCCACCCAACAAAAAGGCACGCAGCTCTGCCCAGACGCTCCTCCCAAAGACAGCTTTGTGCTGAGCACCCTGAATCCCTGTTTGCTTGCAGGGTATCATTTCCTATGGAAATTCTGCTTCGGTTTCGAAAACGCTGAGGGAAAACGTTATCGCTGCTGGTGAGCTCTGGTTTGCCAGAGTCTGCGGCGTATGTGGCTACTGAAGGCTCACGCCTATTCTCCACATTCTTTTCTTTGTGATTCTTGGCACTGGCATTGTTGCCAACTATGTTGAGGAATGTGAGACCCATCCTTTTCTTGATCATCATTTTGACAACTCATATCTGAAACATGGTGCGGTCAGCATACAAATCTTCTAAGTGTAGGCTGTCACAGGAAGGAACCTTTTCTGCCTTTGTGCTTTATGTTTGTCTGTGAGTCTTTACTAACTGAGCATAAAGGCTAAACAACTATTCACAGTCTGAAGGAGCATAAAATAAGAATGAAAATAAAGGTTGTTCGCTGTAATCAAAGCAGTATGTGCAGTGCATTGTCTCACACGTCTGCTCTGTAATTAGTCACTACAACTAGGTCACTAAGTTTGTGTAGTGTGTGTGGAGCAAACACAGCTGAGCATAAGCACAACAAGCCACAGAGGAAGGATTCTTAATATTTATGTGTGTGTGTGTGTGTGTGTGTGTGTGTGTGTGTTTCTGTCTCCTAGTCAAGTACATCAGAGAGGTATCCCCCTTGTTCAAGAAGCCCTCTATGGTGGCAGACCTGCCGTGGGAAGGAACACGTTCCCATTCGCCCAGCTTAAGTGGAGATGAGCTCCCCAAACACGTCCCCGGCACCAAGGATAGGAAGATCATCCCACTGAAAATGAGTTTCATCAGCCGGAACCTCACCATGCCTGACCTGGAAAACAGGTTTGTGTGTGTGTATGTGTGTACAGTACGTGTCCGTGTGCGCACTGCACGCAGAGAGAAAGTGTTTTCAGCTTGTTCAAGAAGGCACAACATTTGGATGTGGATCATATGCAGTCAGTGAGATGTGTGCATGTGCTTTTAGTGTGTGTGTGTGTATGGAGAGGGGATTAATAGGCACTGTAACTTCCTGAGTATCAGCTGCATCGTGTATTAACCACAGGACACTGTTTCTGATAAACCCAAAAAAGAGAACTATGTATTAACCGACCCCAAGAAAAATACATTTTTCATCGTTAATGGTGTCATGTGAACGGCTTAATAGGAGCCTGTCACTCCTAGAGTGAGTAAAGTCTACAGAAGCACACTGTTTGACATTAAACTAAATGCTAAATATCTGTGGTGCATGCATAAGCAATGATAATTACCCCAGCATGCCACATGGCGTGACGTGCATGAAACCGCACAGTAGTGGGTCTGCCCAAGTTGCCTAATAGCCCAGTGAATCAAAGTCAGATTGTGCTTTGATCAGAAAGAATGGAGAAGGCTAAGGAAATGGCAGGGATTTGCATGTATAGCCTGCTCCTTTGTATAATATTAGCTGATTATTTTTGTCAGAATCAATGTAATGAAGACATATGAGGTACAGTTGGTATTCAGACATTTTTATCCAAAGCAACATGGACTCTCAACTTGGGGTTCAGGAATCGAACCCCAGTGGCCTGATAGTCAGTCGAGCGCCCTAATCGCTGCCCTGCCATGCTTGTAAGCACAGGACACAGGTGCTGTAACTGTACTTGGCACACATGGCTAATTTGCATGTGTTTTCCTGATAGCCTGATAGTGGCAGCCACAGAAAAGCTGATAAGACTTGACTTGCCTTTGGAAATGGGCCATTTACTCTAGGGTTGTCACTGGAGTGCTGAGTTCTGCTGTATACCTATAGTTCTGATCAGACCAACATAGCCAGTCCTCTCTCTCTGTGTGTCCCTCCCAGGCTGCCCTAGACACACACAACTCCCTCTCTTCCTGGGACTGTCCCGACTGCTATAAAACTCCTCCTCCTCAGTGTCCCTCTCAGCCTGCCGTAGACACTCACTCTCACTCTGTGCATGCGTGTGCGTGTGCGTGTGTGTGTGTGTGTGTGTGTGTGTGTGTGTGTGTGCGCCTCAGCCTGCTATAGACACTTACTCCTGTCTCTCTGTGTGTGAGTGTCCATCTTAGGCTGCCATAGACACTCATTCCTGTCTCTCTTTGTGTGTGTGTGTGTGTGTGTGTGTGTGTATGTGTGTGTGCCCCTCCCAGGCTGCCATAGATACTAACCCTGTCTTTGTGTGTGTATGG
>JAVQKI010033332.1:0-10415 GCA_036025975.1 Nematalosa erebi
ACTGTATGCCATAACACTGATTTGTTAGTGCTGATCTGTTTGTGGTTGACTGTCACAAATAAAATCCACACACAGAGATGTCAGGTCACAGCATGCTGTACTTGTAGCTTGTAGCATACTAGTACACTAGCCCTCCATACTATTCTCAGGAACTGTGTCTCTACATCCCTGTATGCTAGTATACTAGCGCCCCATACTGTGCACAGGAACTTTGTCTCAAGTCCAAATGACTAATATGCTAATGTTCTACACTTCCCACAGGAACTGTGTCTCTCCAGAATACTAGTATACTAATGCTGCGTACTGTACGGTCCAGAATACTACTATACTGGTTCTCTCACAGAGTGTCTGCACTGCCTCTGAGATGCACTCTGATGTACTATGTAAAAAGAACAGGTCTTATAATCAGAATATCATCATATATTTTATTTATAATTTAATTATGGTCATCAAAATGTGTTCGGATTTAAATATTAATATTTCAGCTTTGCAGAATAATCACTCCAGAACTGTGACAAAGTAATTTTAAATAAAAACAAACACAAGTGTTATCCTACAACAGTTACCACTGGCTTTGGTCAGCATCTCATGGAAAACAGTGACATCACAAGAAGCGTTGTTTTCCCCACTGACAAAAAATATTTTGTGTTTAATCAGCCTCAGCCTGACAACGTGAAGCACAGCGCAACACAACAGTGCAATCTGGATAAATACATCTGATTGGTTAATTCATGGATAAATACATCTGATTGGTTAATTAATGGATAAATACATCTGATTGAATAATTCATGGATCTCATGCAGACTGGCAGCACAGAAGGTGCACTAAACACCTGCAGCCCAAACCACACAACGCAGAACAGGGCACAGAGTGATGTCATGACCTCTGAATTAGACAGACTCAGCCTGGCCTCTGAGTTCATGTATTCATGAGAAACTCATCATGGCCTCACGTTCAAAATCAGGTTACATTCGGGGAAAACCCTTCGCTATTTTCTGCTTTAATTCACATTACTCTGCACTCTGTTTTAATGACAAACTTACAGTCTTGTGTGTGGTCAGAGAGAAATTCAGAAATTCATTCATCTAGCATACAGTATACCCGGTAGAGCCAGGAACTATCCGGAAGTGCCTGGAAGTATCTGGAACAACCTATCTTTACTTCCCTCCTCCATGTTTTATGTCCTGGTCTCCACAGCTGTGTGTGAACATTTAGTTTTCTTTTCAGCACACACCCGGGAGAAATAGAATTGCACTGAGGCTGACAGAAACTGTAGCCTGATAGATTATAAGCAACAATTTCACAACTGCAACAGCAACAGCAACACACACACACACACACGCACACACACACACACACACACACAGGAGGGAAATGTATATCTCTAAGTCATTTTCATCCCTACAGAAACACACACACACACAGACACGGGAGGGGAATGTATATCTCTGATTCATCTTCACCCCTACACACACACACACACACACACACACACACACACAGGAGGGGGGTGTATATCTCTGAGTCGTGTCCAAGTAACTGTGCTCTTGGTAATGGCTGATTTGTTTTGCTTGTACAGTAATTAAGTGGCCAATGGCTTTGTTTATGTTGTTCTTGTTGTTGCCCGGTGGCCTAGAGCCAAACCAGAGGGGCGTGACACCATTCAGCTGTAAGAGAATCTGAACTTCCTCATCTGTATCTTAATCTTTGCTCTTGGCACAGCTGGCTTCTCAAGCACAACTGACATCTACTGACTCAGGGACTTTGATCTCTTCAGACGCTTACAGTTCATGACGAGACGCGCTTGGTGCTACTAGCTCTTCCCCCACCAGCTGGCAAACAGGAAGACATTTCTTCTGACCTCGCCGCCAGTCAGCCCCACATGACAGATACAACCATTTGGTGTTGAGCAGATCTTTAGTTCAATCTGACGGATCTCCAAACACCCAAAGCACTATGGCTCCTGGCATACTGTATTTCCACTAGTGAGCACTACTGCTCTGTAGCTACAGGGATTCAAATAATGCTTTATTCTCATCATATCCAGCTAAGTCCAAGGTACACTAAGATTTCTCACTGGTCTCCGGTTTTTACATCAAAGTGGCATCGTATTCTAGATGCTTTTTGATTGCTTACAGCTGTAGTCATACATTCTATTCCACTGGATGTTTTTGTCATTATCTGTCCTCATGGTCCTGACAGCTGTAATAATGTATGTGTGTGTCACAGTCATTATCTGTCCCCATGGTCCTGACAGCTGTAATAATGTCAATGTGTGTCACAGTCATTATCTGTCCTCATGGTCCTGACAGCTGTAATAATGTCTATGTGTGTCACAGTCATTATCTGTCCTCATGGTCCTGACAGCTGTAAAAATGTCTATTGCAGAAGCCTACCCTTCACCATGGTCTGTGTAAACTTGTAAGTGTGGCACTGAAATGCTACGATGGAGATCTCCCCCTATGGGTGGAGCCCAGTGTGCAGGTGTGTTCACCTGAGCTCTCCTCCTGTTCACCCAGCATGACCTACTTCTCTTGTTATCCTCCAACCTTTAGTTGCGATTACCATAAAATAATACTATCCTTACCCAAGGGCCATCCAGCCAGCAGTATAATCCCCCAAATCTGATTTAAAACACAGAGGAATGGAAAATAGGTTTTACTGCTGAAGGTGGACTGACTGCAATGACAAATTGCTACTGACATAATATTTTGACTCATCATTACAGTCAGAGAGGAGACTGTACCATAGCCTCTGCCTCTCTGCATGACAGCCACTGGGCAATAGCCACTGTATGACAGCCACTGTATCATAACCACTGTATGATAGCCACTGTATGATAGCCACTATATCAAAGCCACTGTATGATCACCACTGTATGACAGCCACTATATCAAAGCCACTGTATGATAGCCACTGTATCATAACCACTGTATGTTAGCCACTGTATCATAACTACTGTTTGATAGCCACTGTATGATAGCCACTGTATGATAGCCACTATATCAAAGCCACTGTATGATAGTCACTGTATCATAACCACTGTATGATAGCCACTGTATCATAACCACTGTATGATAGTCACTGCACCATAGCCTGTGTGATAGCTACTGTATGATAGCCACTGTGCCATAGTCACTGTATGATAGCCACTGTACCATATCCACTATGGGATATCCACTGTATGATAGCCCCTGTGCCAAACCCACTGTATGATGGCCACTGTACCATATCCACTGTACAATAGCCGCTGCATGACAGCCACTGTATAATAGCCACTGGTACCATTGCCACAGAATGATAAGTCACTGTGCTGTACCCACTGTATGATAGCCACTGTACTATAGCCACTGCATGATAGCCACTGTATGTACAGTATATGACAACCACTGTACTATATCCACTGTATGATAGCCACTGTATGATAACCACTGTATGATAACCACTGTACTATAGCCACGGTATGATAGCCACTGTATGACCTCCACAGCCTCTGACTAAGACACACTAAGTGTTGTTTGCATTAATAATGACTGCAAGATCCATCAGTGTGCTCCAGCCTCTCCCTGTTTGATATCTGAGACATCAGATGCACCTGACTGCAGCTCATAAAGACTGCTGCTTGGAATGCTTTGTCTGGTTTGGAGGAATGGAAACCAGCCATGTGAAACAACCAGACACACAGTGTGTTCCTCACACAGGACAAACCTACAGGATGCAAATGGATATGAGAATCTTAGCTCCTTAGATATGCAGTAGGCCAATTTGACCCATTCTGCATTGTTCTGACTCCTCTGCTGCGGTGAAGCAAATCAGTTTGGAGTGCTTCTAGAACAGCTGATGACTGCAACAGAATACAATGTTAATGACAAGACACTCTGGTCCAAGCAAAGAAAACGGGAAAGACTGATCTCAAATAAACCATGCATTTTGTCAGTGGTTTATGGAGCCTATAGCACTGCAGGCTGGAGGAAGTGGGATTGGTTGACGTAGCCATGCATACTTATCCGGGATGGGCACAGGTGACATTCAGGACGAGTCACAGTCTCTTCATTTCCTTGGGGATGAATAAAGTATCTCTATCTCTATCTCCATGGCGCCTTACTTATGCAGTTATTGGTTGTAACCCAGATCCCTGAGTCGGTATGCGTTTCACCCTCCTGGCAGCTCTGGCCTGGTTTTTAGGTGTGTCGGTCCCGAGCAGATTATGGCGCCGCCAGGTCAGGGCTCTCCCGACTGAATGTCATTATGGTATAGTGGTGCTTCGGGAGATTTAGCACTGCTCTGCTGTCCTACACAAACTAAAGCGCTTTGGGGTCGAATGCGGGCGCGGAGGCTCCCCACATAAGAGCAATCCATTATCGTTATGAGCTGACCTGCCGCCACATGAGACTGCCTTGAACGCGGCTATATTACCACTGTTCGCTATCACCACATTAGGGACCTGGAGGGAACAGGCAAGGAAATTCATATTTAGGTCATGAGCAATTTTGGCGACGATGTTAAGCTATACTGCGCTGCAGTTTGGGCCAATTACCAAATAATATACTGCTGTGGGCCTATAAATAACAAATTGTGATGGAAAACATCTTTTCCTTATTACTTTTCCTTTTTTCTTTTTTTTTCATTTTAAACTTGGACAATGACAACAAGGAAATCCTCAAATGCACAATTACATGACTTAAACTAAATTTAATTTAAAGTAGATTTCCCGACAGGAATGCGCCGGCTTAAATATTCCTGTAAAATGAAAAAAAAAAAAAAACTGTCTGAGGCATCAACTGCATTTCAAAAATTATCCTTAAAAAGGTACATTTTGATCAAGTAACTTCATATTCCTTGCTATATCATTTTCAACTAATTTAATTTCATGGCAAGTAGGATACTGCCCAAATAATTAGATGACACCGAGGGAGGACATAAATTGCGCATAATAAAGTGACAAAAAGTGACTTACGTGTGAAACTCCGTGGTTTGCAGCATAGCCTTCAGAGTTTAAGGTTTTTCCATTAGATTTTAGAAATGCGTTCAGCCCTCAAAATCTTTCTAAAATCCATACTGAACGATGTTTTCCGTCCAAATTCCTGGAATTCATAATCATTATTGCTACCACTGAAACAATGTCAAACACGTCTACAAGCTCTCAGAGCCGTTTGGCACTGCCAAAATATTACATCCATGGTAGTTTGTCATTTTATGACACTGGTCGGTAGGGTATACCATAACATTTTCCAGCTTAAATAATGTTTTCTTCTTTCTAAATCACAGGTGCTTAGCGGTTGTAATTCTCCTATTCCAAACTTGTAAAAACCGTGTCTGCGTTCAAGTGCTGCCAGTGTCTCCTTCCAGCTCAGACCGCGCTCCTTCCGAAACAGTAGCCCTTGAAACACCGCCCTGGGTGCAGGTCGGAACTGTCGCCTGGGCTCTCCAAAGTGGTGCGCCCGAGGGATGAAAAAACTCCCAAACCTTCGCTTGCCCTTGAGAGCCACGGATGGAGATGGAGCCAGAGCCGGGGGATTACGGCAGCCTACAGCTGATGGTCTAAGGCTGTCTTACACGCGGTAGCTTAGTTCCCCATTTAACAGAATTTACAGACGTGGCGTCTAAATGTCATAAACTATTTTTGTTAGGGTCCGTAGCTGTTTTTTAATGTCCACTGTTGTATTAGTCATTTGACAAAGAAGGTTAAGTAAGCTACATTTTCACTGTTTGCATGACATCCCATGGTTCTCACCTTTTACTGGCCATATATGACCTTTATTCTGTAACAATGTAGGCTAACCTATGCAAAACTTAACCTTTAACCTTAACCATTCAGTTACTGTAAACTGCCCTTTTCTTAACCATTCGCCGAGTTCACAAACTGTTCGAGTGCACAGAAGCAGTCCACCCCGGACAGAGAAGGGCCAAAGTTGGCTGTGAATAGGGCGTTATTAGTGCGCCCCCTGCTGGTTATAGCGCACATGGGCTACGGGCGCGGGCCCAGTTGTGTGGACCATTTCTTTTAGGTTTTCTCAGTCGCTTGTCATGCATTTCCCTAGGACGGTCTTTCTGACAAAAAAATGAACACAATAGAAATCCATTAATCAAGGTCTCATAATTTCTATCTCAAAATTCTTACAAACAAGTCTGCATAACCTTGACTTGGATACTACAACCATTGCATTATTTTTCTGACCGTGAGTGATGAAATGAACATCAGTATGTACTGCTGTAAGAGTACCCAGGGTGGTGTTCACGGGCTGCTCTTTTGATTTCTGTCCTCGTTGAGTCTGTCTGTGCCTCCACTGTTGAAGCCACCTGATCCCTTCAGTAATATACTTTTCTCTTAACCTGTTTTCTCAACACTGTACACAGATATAAATATCTTAACTAATACTTTTCTTTCAGCCTGTTTTCTCAACACTATACATACATACACAATATTTGTATATTGTATTATTAGTGTGTTATGTTGGCTTGCATGTCTGTTTGTTAGTGTGTAGAGAGCTAAAACCTACCAAAGTCAGGTTTACTTGGCCAACAAAAAATTGATTCTAATTCTGACCAATACATGTGGATTCTGTTTGCAAAAATACGGACAGGAACCAGCAATGATCATTTTCAAAGTGTTCCTGCATGTTGACTGACAAGGTGATCAACATGGTTTCAGGGACATAACACATGGCATTTTTAAAGGAAAACACAGCCTTAGGAGACACTACAGCCACCTAGAGGTAGGAGAGGGACATAACACATGGTTTCCTTAGGGTCACACATGAGTCGCTTTTGGTTTTGCCTCTTATTAGGGGCCAGGTCTTCTTGCAAGTGCGCTGAATTTATTGGGAGAGCTGAGAGATGCATCCATCCAGTAATGACAGATTTAGTAGTAATAGCAGCAGAGCTTTATTATCAATTTCTTCACATGTCCAAGACATACAAAGGAATCGAGAAGACGCTCCTCAGATGTTGCTGCCTTTGTATTGTGCCACCTTTGTTAACGAGTTTGGGGATGAAAAGAACAATATGTCTGAAGATTCTCATTCATCCAGGTCATGATAGTCAAGGTATTCAGTTACAGCCAACTGGACTTTGTTTTTGGAGTTTGAAGATGTTTCACCTTTAATTATGTTAATAGATGTTCCATGTGACCCACTGTCACATGATGAGGGGTGTGGTCTACAGTTCACAGTTACACCCACAGTCCAGAGATAAATCATCTGGTCTTTCCTTCTCCAGGCCAGAACTGAAGAAGCCTTTTGGATGAAGGTCTTCAGACTCCAAAAAGAAGTCCAGCTGCCTATAACTAAATACACTAACGTAAAGAACAATATAGCATAAAGAGAGGAGAGGAGAAAAACATCACCTCCAGGCTGTGCTCCTATGGGGGGGAAAGCAGATAAGATTGGGGTTGTTTGGGTTTTGGGGCGAGTAGCTGCATTTCCATTTTTTCACAGCTCAGTTCTATGTCCATACTGATCTCAGAAACGGTCCAAATTCCTTTGTAATGCAGTATGTAACCACAGAAATGACTGAAACAGGTTAATTAACCTACAATTCTCATGCAGTACCATGAAATGTTCCACAATGTCATTTAAGAGAGAAAAGATTCTGTAAAGATTCAGTGGTCTAGATTTTTATAGCTTGAGTGAGTTCAGTTACTCCCACTAGTTCTTCAACTCCATATCTGATTATTTTCTCATTGTCTGTTGGCATGATGTACGATACGTAGAACACCACTTCCATCAATCAATCTGGCCATCTATCGGGAATACACACATAAGACGCCTGCCATTTTAAAGACAGCAGAGACACAGAGCCTATTGCAGCGTCCGCCCCACCCTGTGACCTCCTGGCCACATGGTGCAGAGACAACAACCTTCTGCTGAATGTCAGCAAGACAAAGGAGATTGTTTTTTAATACCGGAGAGGTCACACCCAACACCCCTGACTGAACATCAATGGTGTTGCTGTGGAGAGTGAGCAGCACCAAATCACCCATGAAGGCACCATTGAGAGCATCCTCACCAGCTGTATCGCTGTATGGGGTGTGAGCTGCAGAGACTACAACAGGAAAGCCCTACAGTGCACTGATAACACAGCTGGAAAGATCATTGGTGCCCCACTCCCCTCCCTGCATGACACATACAACACCCGCCTTACCCAAAAAGACACCATGATTGTGAGTGACTCCAGCCACCCTGCATACAATCTCTTCAACCTCCTGTTTGTTTTGCACATACAGCATCATTCTGCACAATCACAACACATCAGACAGAAATGTTTGAAATTCTTCAGTTTTTATTTAATGATCTTGTTTTGTGGAGTAAGTCAGTATTTAAACATCTTTGCCCTCCATACAGTTGCTTTGCAGTGGGGTGGGCACTTTGTTTGCACTGTAAACCTATTGGTTCTGTCTTCGATCTCCGTTTGCTGATTGGGTGCTGAGGAGAACCCTGACATCATACGGTAGTGAAGTACAATATTGAGTGACGGTAATATGGCAGAACTAACTTTGCAAAGATTCTGGTGATTTGGTAAACTAAGTGTTCCTCCGTTAGAGCTGCATATGGGGGGATTGAGTTAAGATTCTGGTCACTTGGCAAACTACACATCCCTCTGTAGGATCTGCAGAATTAGAGATTGATGCAGGGAAACGTAGCTACCATTAAAGCAACACCAAAGAGTTTTAATTATCTTACAATAATGCTTCCAAAATCGTTTTGATGGCACATCAAGTCGATTCAACACGATGAACGAAGCCTCTTTCAAAGCCATTGCAACCCTCTATCGGCCAAAACAGCACCATGTAACTCTGCCTTTCGGGTCGCGTCCAAGCAGCTTTACCGTAAGTAGCCTATCCGGCAATATGCACCTACAGATTTCCACAGCGAGATGAACACTGCCCATACTATTTGAATTGGAACTTGGAATCGGTAGAGTCTGTGAATGAGGAGAAGATGTGACAGTAAGACCTCATTCGAGGATCAAGCTTAAAGAAAATTGTGTGCACTCTAGGGCCCCGTCCACACGTAGCCGTGTATCTGCTAAATCGAAGATATTTTTCAACGTTTTGACCTGTCATCCACACGACAACACATCAAAAACGAACATTTTTAAAAACTCCGGGCAAAGTGAAGATTTTTGAAAACTCTGTTTATGCATTTGCGTGTAGACAGAGATAACCGGAGTTTTGTGTTTTCGAACGTCACAATATGCGCCAAATCGACAACAAATCTGCTCTGACGTCAAACGTGCGACCTTTGTTTACTGCAGAAGCATGGATCTGAGTATGCATGCCTTGAAAACTGTGATGGCGCTAATAATTATGCAGGCGCTGTTTACGTGTTTGATTTTACAAGCCCAACTACTGCTCCAAGAGCACAGGTGATGGACAACATTGCGGTCGGTGATTTACCCCCTCATAACCACACACGTAGGGAAGTTCCTTGAAGTTCCTTCGGATCAGACCTGGACACACTGCCATCTACAGGTTTAGAATGCTTATGAATGCAGTTGAAAGCGCAGATGTTCGGTTATGTGTGGAAGGGGTTTTTTTCGAAAACGGGGTAATGTGGATACAATTTTTTTTATAAACGGAGAGGGGGAAATATGCGGTTTTAAAAACACCCGGCTACGTGTGTACATAGCCTAGGTCACCTGAAAGAAGGTGTCTGATGTTCGAAAGACCCGAAACATCCAATAAACTCAGGTACATCACTGATGATGTGCCCTAGCTATGCATCAGAAGTTTGTTTCGCCACAACTGATTACACGAAAAGTAATTTTATTGTTATCTGTCTGGTGAATCGTTTAACACGGTAATTAGCAACTTTTATTGCAAAGTTAAGATTGTGTACATTCATGCTATGTGTTACGAATTCTTTGAGAGCAGTCTAACAGAGAATCGGGTGTTGTTTTAGAGAGGAATTCAATATTCTCAATTGGTTAAATTATCAAACTGATTAACTAATTTCAGAGTAATTGGAGTTTGATGACTCTGATTATTGCTGTAGCTTTGCTTATTGGCCAATTTGTCTAGCTCTCTAAAAACGTGCATCACTTAAGCCCAATCAAAACTATACATGTGCATACAGGATCAGCTATCGGTTAAAATTGTCATTAAAAAACTAGGAACAATAAGGCTGTTAGTTACTATGGCTGCCAACTCACAACTCATGCCCTCACATTACTTTTCATAGCCTATTTGTGTTGTCTTAATTGAAGAAGAGAGTTATGCATTACAAGATCACGTCAAGGCAACAAGTATTGGCTGGTACGCTACAGACCTTCCTTCTTCATGGCCATATTGGGTTGGCGACACCCAGGGAAGAAGGGGGCTTTTGAAAGAACATGCTCTGCAAAAACATGCAAATCAGGGCATAATTAAGGGGGGCAACAAGGAGCTGTGGTCCTGTATCTCGACATAAAGCTG
>JAVQKI010033342.1:0-12656 GCA_036025975.1 Nematalosa erebi
ATCTATCTATCTATCTATCTATCTTATCAATCTATCTATCTATCTTTCTTTCTGTCTAGTTGATTATGTTTGGCCTTGGAACATAAACCTTTGTCAGTAGAAGCATGTCATCAGGAAATCAGATGATCTGATTGATTAGTTGAACGTGTTAACGTTGTTCGTGAGCTTCCCTCACGCTGAAAAATACTACCAGGTCTGGTTTGAGCTCCTTTAAACCTGACATAGATTGAACTGCACAGCATCTCCCAGAGGGATGGCTTAACTTATTTTAATTTCTTTTTTTTATAACAGCAAATGGTTAGTTCGAATTATATCTTTCTCCGCTTGTTTCCTATAATCCACTCTACAGTGAAAATGTTCAAAGTCCCAGGCACAAAGAATTAGGAATATGTGTGTGTGTGGTTTGAGGGTGTTGGAATTTGGTGTTTTCCCAAATTAGTTAAGCTAAATTCTGCTTTTTGTTTTCTGTTGTAAAGGCAACACCTGAAGTTGTAGACAAAAAGGCTTTCGGAGGATTGAAGATGCAATTTACTGTGGTTGTTAATACAGGCAAAGACTGAATCTAGCCTAAGTATCTATCAGAGCATGGAGACATACACGGTAGGTGTCTGTCTCGGTCGATGGTAAATCCTCGTCTCCTGTGGTACACGTGAGACACAATTCATATAGTAAGATAATCATTATTCTGGTTTCTAGCAGGTGTCCTAGACAGTCCTTGCACGTGGCACACTAAGGGTTCTAAGAGAAGACAAACAGGAACCAACAAGGCCACAGGTGGGGGCAGATGGCAGTGTGAAAGACTAAGCATTACGCCCGAGATGGCTATTATGGCCTTGTGCAATGAAAGCATGGACACACAACTAGAATACCAGACAGAGACACACAATGGGAATAACACAGTTAAGTAGAGGCGATACTCCTAAATTCTAACAAGGGGCAGTATTTTAAAGATCACAGAGATATTCTGATACAAATTAAGAAACGCACTTTGCAAACAGCCTAGACTGTTTAAGTGTGAGATAGTTGTTCTCTTTATCCCTCATTTAAGCATTTGCCGTCTGGTCCTCAGGTAGATTGATGTGAACAGTAGCTTCTAGAAGCACCACTTAAAACAACGAGGGCCATTTAATACATAACTGGAGAGCTTTGCAGGCTTAAAGTTTGTGTGCAACACATCTGTCATGGTTTCCGCTCACCCCTGCAATGTCCTGCAATGTTGGGCAGAACATTTAGCAATCTCTGCTGAGGCAAGTGTTTGATTTTGAAGGCTGAATGAAAAGTTGCCATGCTCAACAGGTCATATTTGCTTACTTGTGCAAGTTTCCTAGCAATCATGTCTATGGTCTATTACTAAAAGTTGTAAATAATTATCACTGTCTTGGGTTTATTGAACTCTGTCACTGCTGTAATATTTTTTCATTAAACCTCCAAATGTGTCTGCATGCTGTAATGGACACATGGGCATTGGATGGACAAGCCTCCATACTTGTGCCACAAAGTTAATTGTCCATATGACCAAGTGTGTCTGGATGTGATTGCTTCTCCTTGCCAAAGGTTAAAGTCTTAAAGTGTTAAGTGTCCTATTGCAAAATTCTCCTCCTGTCAAATCTGCTTTTCCCTGTCTGGCTGGCACTGATATGGGTCACTTATTAAACAAACATTTGTGCACAGTCCTTTGTTGGCCGACTGTTGTACTTTATGCCCCATGTAGGTTATTGAAAAGAAATGTATTGAAATATGTGATAGAACCTGGAAAAAATAACAGAAGGAAGTGTTAATTGACTACCCATAACTTGAGGTCAGTTAACAGGCTGGACATTTTCTTCCATGGACTCCAATTAAGATGATTTTTTTCTTTATGGAGCCCATTTATAAAGTACTGCATTTGTTTATTTGGCAGTAGCGCTTTTACAGTTGTGCTGAGTACAATACCTTGAGCAGCAGACTATCTAAATGATGAGCTCAATATGACCTGAATTTGATGCTTTTAAAAATACTTGCAGGCTGTTCCATTTCTCTGTAATGTATCGTTGGTCCTTTTTAGAGGTCACCTGGTATTGGGAATCAGCTTGGTGCAGCTGGGTAAACCTGAAGGGGATTACGCCAGAGATGAGGAGGACACATCTGCCTGTCCTCAGTGTCCCTGTGCTTGCTCTCTCTCTCTCTGTCTCCCTCCCTCCCGAGGTTAACGTCAAATACTAATCCCCCTCTACCAGCACCACTCCAAAAGCCTCAGAAGTCATCAACACATTATCGTGCTGCCACTCTTTGTTTACACCACTCCACCTGGCCCTGCGTCAGCGTCCGCGGTTACATCACAATTCAGAGTTAAAATTGGATTTCAATGGATTTATTTTTTGTTTTCAATCATCAGTCAATGACCTTGGCACTCTAATACAAAGCACTTTCCATCGTAAAGTGGTCAAAATGTTTCGACAAAGACACCATTTACAAGTGGCACCAGTTTTTGGGAGAGTGAAAGGGAGGGGGACATGACTGTAACAATGCACAAAGAGGGATCACAAGGTCAGAGTAGAAGTTGGGTGGGATCTTCAGTCTGGTGACAGGGAGCTTTGCTCTGCTGACCTAGAATCATTTTTACAAACTACAGTCCAGACATGGGTGATGAAACTCAAACAAGTGCTAGCGTTGCCTGACATTCATCCATTCTATGACCTTCTACTGAGCCATTATATTTGAATAGAATCATTACACATCCTTTGCATATCTTGTCTGTCTCACATTGCCATACAATGAGCCCAAAATATATCGGTGATTCAAATTTAGATGGTCACAATGACTTCATTGCAGACTTGAGCACTTGCCTTTTTTATGCAGACAGTTTAGTCAAGAGTCTCCACACAAGAGAAGTTCAACTTAATACATTAGTCTGATGCTGAGGTAGTCTTGTTGCAGTGTAGTGTTGTGGTGTTGTCCAAAGTTAAGGCGCTGTTTCTCAGTATCTCACAGCGGCTAATGCGCAGTGTTGAGCCCTTCATTATGGATCATCTCATTATTGTAGTGCCTTACAAACTTGTCCCTTTTTCAGCTGGTATCTGCAGTGTGGCAAGGAGGGTACAACTTCTTCTGCCAGGATACTCACAGCGCTGGGGAAACTGACCACAAGGTAATCATAGGACGGTTTTGGGAGCAATGTAGCAATGGCTGCATATGCTAATAGTAAACTGGATGGAGGCCTCTCCTTATGATAACACAATTCCAGGACTGACTGTACAGTATTTGCGTTGTTGAAACTTGTAATTTTCCCCAGTGCATCTTAGTTGCATTACAACACTATGATGGCAGGTTTGTCTTGTTAGTTGCCTCCATTGCTAAATATCCCCCATAATAGCCAATTCATTGTAAAGATGCCAAGTGTACAGCATTTGTTTGTGCTGAGGAGGAAATATTAACAAAGCATTTTTCCAGTGACTTGGCCAATTGCAGTTTGTCTGTTTTGTTTTCTGGCAGATTATCCGTGTGTTATGGTGGTATTATTTCTCTAAGTTGATTGAGTTCATGGACACCTTCTTCTTCATCCTGAGGAAGAACAATCACCAGATCACATTCCTGCACATCTACCACCACGCCAGCATGTTTAACATCTGGTGGTTTGTCATGAACTGGGTGCCCTGTGGACACTGTAAGCCATGCTGATTTTTTTCCTCATCTCAGTTGTGTTAAAGTACAAGTGTGTGAGTCCACCAGTTGACTCCTGTGGACAAATTGATGCCTGAAGATCATTTTTTTTTCTCTCCATGTGATGTAAACACACATACTTGCCACTTATTAGGCTTACTTTAGGGGGAAAAAAGCAGCTTAGTGTAGGCAGTAAAGCATATAAATCAATTATCACTTAGTTTTGCGAATTTGCCTGCTTAGAGTGTGTCACAGTGTAAGAACAGCTTACTCTGACACGGTATAGTTATCCTGCATGATATCTGCAGTGCCAAAGTGTGTGACTGACTGTATGTGTGATGTTTACCAAGTTGTCCAGAATCTCCAGTAAAATACCCCCTCCCCCAACAAAAAAAGAAAGTGGTTCACGTTAAACATGTTTGAAACGGAGCTGTGAGTAGCATTCTCAGCACAGATGGCAAATATGACTGATTGCTTATCACTCAGCTCTTTATATCAGTATTCATAAAACTCTTTGATCAGGGTCCTATAAAAATGGTCTAGACTCCACTGAAAACGGACAAAGGGACAGTGTTCTACGCATGCCAGTTAGAATCCAGAAACCCAGATAGGCTAACTCCATCTGTGATAACACTGGTATGTACAGTACGCCATGGATATTGAAGTTCATTTAAGACAAGAAAACCAACCGTGACAAAAAGGGGAGACTGGTCACATGGTACACATTGGCAACACTAACACTCATAGTGTGTTTGATAGAAGGAAATGAACACTTTGAATCTTCTCCAGGAGCACAGATTGTTCAGCATTTGCTGATCTGAGCATCAATCAGCTTCACTGTTGACCTTCCAATATTAAAACAAAGAAACCACTGAAGTAACAAAGGTACTGAAACTATCCATTGATCAAATTTCTAGATTGATATCACTTTTGTGGTGGAGTGAATATAGTTGTGTGTGTGTATACAAACACATCAGCTGTGTCACATTTTAAGCAAAGGGAAATGAGACATTTATATAATTTCCTGATTCTCTATATTGCTTCAAGGTCTCCTATTTGAATATAGAAAAGGGCTGTCAGCTCTCTGCCATTCTCAGAGGCCCCTTGGGTTATTTTTGTTCCTATTAACATAGAGGTGCCAGGTCAGCGTCCTCTTCAAAAATACCTCTGCAAGATGTTTTTTTTTTGTTCCCCAAACATGTTCTCACCTAAGGTCTTTATTCCAGTTTTATGAGGATCATCATGTTTTTTCTGTTGTTCTCATTTAAGTGACCAAATGGTCACAGTCTCTCTCTCTCTGTCTGTCTTTCTCTCTCGCTCTCTTCTACTGTTCATACTGCACTTGTGAAATATCACACAGAGACTACAGTAAACCTATACATTTAATCTTGCATGACCTGGTGTATGCTGCTGCATCATTAGTTTTGTGTTGTCTTTGTCTTATGTCTTTATGTTATGTCTCTTTGGCAGCATACTTTGGGGCCTCGCTGAATAGCTTCATCCATGTCTTGATGTACTCTTACTACGGGCTGTCAGCCATCCCTGCTGTGCGCCCCTACCTCTGGTGGAAGAAGTACATCACCCAAGGGCAGCTGGTGAGACAGAGACTTGTGCTTGCACACAGACGACCTAACTGTTAGGTCACCGTTTTTCCCCAGCAACCGTTTCCCAAACATGATTATCCGTGATAACGGTTAAATAGAGTTATTGCATGTGATCTGTGACGACTGGCATATTGCAAGCTCTGCATTTTGAATTTGCCTATACAATTACTAACTCATGAGGTCCAGTGTGTAGTGAAATGGCACCTTGTCACCTGGACAAAATATGATGCAAAAGAGACAGAAGTTGTGTCTGCCAAGGCGTTAATTAATTGTGACAAAATATCAACTCAAAGTTCTTTTTCATGTAATCGTGAGCATGATGTTTGTCTGTTTACTTTTGTTTTATTTTAAGATGTAACCCTAACCTAAAAGTTGTTACAGAAAATAGTTTACATTTAATTGGTTATTAGCCAGTCAGCATACATAATTCAATGTTGAAACAGATATGTTTTTGTTTTTTTTTTTTTCCCCTTCAGATTCAGTTTGTCATCACAATGGCACAGACGAGTTGTGCTGTGGTTTGGCCATGTGGCTTTCCAATGGGTTGGCTTTACTTCCAAATATCCTACATGGTGACTTTAATCTTCCTCTTCTCAAACTTTTATGTCAAGGTAAAATGCATAACCTAACATGGATTCTTCAATAACACACCTACACTGATGACACTGATGACAAAGAATCTGAACTGGAGGGAAATTAACCGTTTATCTTGTACCTTTTGATTGGCAGACCTACAAGAGCGATGGCGTGTCCCTGAAGAAGGACTATGAGAACGGCTCAGTAGCCACCAAGAATGGCCACGTGAATGGGGTGGGCCCCACAGACAGCAAAAACTACAGAAAACTGCGAGCGGATTGACATCTCCTCCGGGTCTATAAGCAAACCTCACTATCTCGGCAGTAGTGCATATCTATACAGTATTGCTAGGAAGCAGTGCGAGATTTCTTATCAGGAACCCGTAGGAGATTTATGCAGACTTTATCCACTGTAGACAAAAAGCCAAAGCCATTTTGATCTTTGAGAATCCTGAAGTTTTGCACACCATGACCTGTTATTATTCATATTGAATCAAAACACATGACTGTTGAGATTATGCAGAGCTCTGGCACTGAGAATTTTGTGTCAGTGCATTTCATATGTGCAGAGTTGAGAGATTTCTTTTTTCTGACTTTATTTATGGCTGTTGAATTCATGTCTTAGTTTTTTTAGTACTCTCCCTCTTTAATTGTCATATACCAGGCTTCTGACATATAAGGGTCATATTTGGTTTTCTCAGCCTAAATATTTACCAGAAAGCAAGTTCTCCTGATAACAAATCGGTATTAAATGAAATCTGTTGATCAGAAGTAGGATATCACAACACTAGCAATTATCACAAATCCCTAAATGGCTTCCTTTGGCTTGCTTAATCCTAAACATGCAAATGCATGCATTTCTAAATGGCCGTCTAGATCAATGAGAAAATAAAAGGTTAGGCAAAATACATTTTAATTTCTCAATAGTGCTTACAGAAATGAATGTCCCTGCCTCACCTCATATGCGAACAGTTGAATGGGTAAATTGTAATACCCTGGTTAAATCCTGTAGTTTTCTTGCGGCAGTCTTAAATCAAGGTATTTCTCTCTCCAGCTCTTACTGGCCCTATGTGTGCAAAAATTTAGCTAAGCCAGTTTTTTTTTTTTTTTTTTTTTAACTGAATGTTTGCCTGAACCAAAAAGCTACAGACCATGCTTTCTTTGTTTGGAGAGATGTTTTGATGAGAGGCTGGTTAAGGAGACCATGGACCCAAACACATATTTGATAGTAGTGTTGTTTATTTAAATGAGAGCATTTTTGACATTCCCAAAAGTCTTGTCAGCCTCAGTCAGTGAGTCTGACTGCACTACTAAGGCTGAAGTGAACATTAATCTTTTAATGCATTGATGGTGACTCAGGAAAAAGGTTCAAAGCCTGTAGAGATGATAGCCATTTTTAGCATCTTAGGCTGATGGTTGCAAAAACAAACAACCAAAAAAAAGGAAAGTCATATAGCAATGAACAGAACTGCAAGGTCCTCACACGTGTGTGAACCAGCCTACCATTCAGGTTTAGCAGCACTGACAGTTTAGAAAGCTGGCATTGCTGCCAATGTTACTGTACTTTTGTACTGCGTTGAAACTGTCTGGTGAAGTACTGTACCTCCATTCTTGTACCCGTTTGCCATGTCCAAGACTCACATTGTGACTGTTGACAGTATTTGTCCCCTTGTCACTTTCAGTGTTGAATGAACACTGGTCCACCCTCGACTGCAATTACTGCAATGACAAGCCTCCCAAACTAGGCAGTTTGAATGGGACTGTGGGCGGAGGTGAGAGACAAAAATAAAAGTGGGTTGTTTCTGTAGATTCACACTTTCAGTATCCTTACTCCATTATACTGAAACTTTTGTTGTCTGTCTGCACTTAGTATATGACTGCAGTTTTGTGCACTTGAATATGTGCGTGTGTGCGCGCATACTCGTCCTATACTTACACAGTGATTAGCCTGTAGAAGGCAAACAAGTGGAAGGACCTTTATGGCTTCATCATTACATCTAAGTATTTAAATGTAGATCAGTTGTATGAAGGGCAATGTATTATGAGCACCAAACACACAGAATGTAGTAGAAAAAAACATGTTTGTATCTGTACTACTGTGCACAGCAGGACAAGATTACTTTAGATCGGTTTGGTTATGTCCACTTAGTAGAAATACAGTCCAGTATTGCTAAGGTTCAGATTCATGAGCACAGTTCAAACACATGTCAACTATAATGACATTACAGTATGCACCAGCTATTCTAGAACCCCCAGAGTCTTGCCAACTTGCCTGTTTGCCGTTTCTGAATTCCTAGTATATTTTGACCTAAATTTCCCCTTGGCACACCAGCCCAAGTATGTCATCCACTATTATGTCACTTTTCATTTGATTATCGCCTTAATAAATGTGTTCAGTGCTTTTTGGCTTTAAAAAAAGTCATTGCATACTGTATTGAAAATATGAACGTGCTGCGCTGTCCATATGCCTTACTAATTTGGCAGCTAATATGCATTTGAATTCTCATTGAATTCTCTAAGGCATTTTTGTGAACCAATCACTGAACAGAAGAATAATACAGAGCAATAAGTAATGTTATTGCAATTGCTATCCATTTGGACACTTCGCCCCACCCTGTTCTTTTCACGCGTCTTACAGCAATCCATTCTCTGCCACACAGTTAGAAACACACACAATTTGCTTTCTTCTAGTTTTCCACTGATGTCTTTTGTTTATTTACCTTTAATGAACAATAATTTGCTTCAGGTTTTAGCTGGGCAGTTAGTCCCCACATTATGCCAGCTCCCTGTTTGTTAGTGCATCACATCTGATCCATACTCATGTCTCCACAAGTACTGTTCAAAAAGAAAGTTTGACACCCCATTGTTAGACTGTTCTGTCTGTGAAGTTAAAATAAAAGTGTGAATATGTATAGCTTATGTTGTCATGTTTTTATGGGGGCTTTGGGATGCTCAGACAATACATATGAGTGGTCATTCTTTGTCATTTTTCAAGCAATATTGCAATCTGGAAGATTTAAGCATTCTAGTCTGACCAGATATTGCCCCCCACCAAACAACTTGGAAACTAGCCAGTTATCAATGTAACAGGAAGTTTCATATCAATCAAGCAGGATTTTCTTTTTTTTTTTTTTTTAAATATATTTCCTAAAGCGAAATGGGAGCCCAGGGAAGACAATGGCTTTACGCTGTCCTGAAAGCCCTCGCCAGCAGGACCATTAGGTTAAGACAAGACATGTACAGTATTAAAGTACACAGAATACCTGCAGCAGCTACAGATAAGCTTCACCAGGAACAAGCATGCATGCCATTTACGAGTTGTAAAGGGCCTACTACCGTTAAATACATTTATGAGCAATACACTGAAAGCAACGACAGTGTCAGATATAAATCAATGCTTCGTCCATCAGTGTTCCATGTTTGAAGATGAAAATTTTCTCTCTAATCTAAATCTCCACAAAAGTCGACAGAAATCACAGAGCATGTAATACCTGGATTATACATGTTCTTATCGTAAAGGGGAAAAAAAAGAAAGAGTTGAATCATGGGGAATGGGAGAAATGAGAGCATAACAACTAGGTTCAAAAACATACATAAAAAAAGTGTGCCATGTTAGTGCAATGGCCTCAGTGGTGTTAATGTAGTTCTAGGGGTCACCAAGGGCAACACCTGTTGCTTCTATATTCCTATGTAAGAAATCAGAAAAAGGAGATTTATTCATTTTATTGGCCTTTGATTACAGCTTTACTCCTGTAATGTACATTGGAAGTGGTGAGGTTGACAAAACATTATGAGCGCATTCACTAACAGACCAAATGAACACACACAGATGCAAAGTGCAGTGCATGACGGTCCAGGTGGTTATGATCATGATTCTTCACTATAGATTTCCATTGTGTGGTCAGTGTGCATGTTGATCAGTAGCTGTTCAGCATTATTGATTCTAGTACATGGGCTTGCCGGGAACCAATCCTACAGGTACGGCAAGCTAAACATATTCACACATACACCATAATACATTCATCAATAGCATTACTTAGCTTGGAAGCAAGGACAGGTAAATAGGGGAAATGGATTTGTGTGTATGTTTAGGGGGGCGAGGGGGGCAAGTAAACCTGTGGGTATTTTTACGTCAAACATGCATCCCCATCACTAACCTACAGGGGGCGCTCAGAAAACGCAGTATAACTCTTCACACGAGCAAAGAACAGGGGTGTGTACATTTTGTCTAGGTCGAAAGCTGTAATGACTGTCTCTCCAGTCGATCTAAAAGAGATGAGAAAAACACAGGAATATTACTTATACATCGTTTCAAGCACAGCTTATTTCAAAAGGTTTAAAATCTTTGCGTCTGTTTCTTTTATTCTACCTCTACCATTGTCTCCTATATTTGGAATACTATTTCAGTGAAGATAATGCATATTCTGCACTACATAATGTAACATCATTTTAAGCAAACAAAGTTTTACAGATATGCAGTTTATATTCTTCAAACACATCCATTTCTATGTAATCTTCCTCAGACACAAGCAGCAGATACATTATAAAGTCCCACATGATCTGGTCTGGCTTTCGCTTGAAAAGCTTTCATATTGTTGCATGAGAAACAGTTGCACCCAGTATCAAAAGTTGTAACCGGAAGATCAACTGAGTGGGCATTATGTTACCTGTAGGTTATGTGGCAGGAGTGGTGGATCCACACAAGCTTATTAAAGCGCTGGCGCCCCCCAGAGGTGAGCTGCAGCCCCACGTGGAAGCTGTGCTCTGCATCTGTCGCTGGGTTCCGCCTGCAGAACCGGTTCCTCTGCAATGTGAAAACACACAGGCAGTGTTTGGTAATGGGAAGCAGGTCTGGCAATTTCAGGAACACCTCTGAATCAAACCGAAATCAGCGTGTCCAGCCGGCCCCACTTACCTCCTCCTTTCTCTTGGTGACAACAACGAAAACTTTGGTTTGATTGTCTGTGTCTTGGGATAGACGGTAGTGACCATACAGAACAGAGTCCAACCTAAACAGACCAGTGGGATATAACTTAACAACCACATAACACTGATTTAGAAACACAACCCTGACAAACAAAGGATGCATGACAAAAAAAAACACACTCCACTGATTACCAGGATAAATAAAGTCTGGTGAGCTAGTTCAACACTGACGATGAGCCAGTTCAATATTTACAGCACACAGTAGCTATACATTATACATGGCACCCTTAGGCTAAAAGCCCTGAAAACTCATAGAAAGGGCAGGTGTGAATCAGCTTACCATGAGGGTGATCTATGTCTAAGCCTTGGAGGGTTCAGGACGTACGTAGGGCTCATGGCTTGGGAGAAATTCTGAGATTTAGCCAGTGATTTTGGACTTGGAAAAATAAACTGAATTTAACCCAAACCTTGTGTTCCTGCTACGCAGACGAGGAACAGTGACCAGTGGGTCATCTGGTGTGGTGAGCATCATCACCTGGCCATCTGAGAAAAAGCGCAGGTACCTACAACCAATAACACATGAGATCAAGCCCAGTTGATATACCAAAGACGGTACAGGTAAGTCTAAATTCATATAGCCAAGCTGATTTCAGTCACTTCCACATATGGGGCTAGATCAGATATATACTGTACTGTATATCAGTGACTATTCAACATGGGAAAAAAAAAGTCAAATAAGAAATCATGCATTGTTTGCTGATTTCTGATTCTTTCTGATCTGACCTATTATTATTTTTTTGGCCGGCTTTAATGCTGTGATCCAGACAACCTGGTAGTAAGTTCCCTGTTCTATACACAGTCATAAGTCAAGACTTCCTACTAAAAGGACCAAAACATTAACAATAACTGACTGAAAAATGGGTGTTTGTGCACATTAGACCAACCCAACTAGTAGAGTTGGGACTTTAAGACACTTAGAAATTTTAAATGTAAACTTCGAAGATCTGAGCCAAAATGAAACCAAACAAATGAAGAGTAAAATCTGTATTGTGAAAGTATTCTTAGTGTCATGTCCACCCACCGATAGTACTCCACTTGGTGCCAGGCCCTGTAGAAACCATCCAGAGATTCCTCTCCTTGTCGGATGTATGCCGTTTTGCTGATGTACAACCCTGCATAATTTAAAAGAAAAAACTATTTGTTCTGATTTTTTTACATCTCAATTTCAAATGCCTGTTTGCTTTTACTTACTTTTCACCTTTACAAGTGCTTAATGAGTCGAAACACACACACTCATGTTGCCTATCTATTGTCATGACCAAGCAGTTTTTAAAAACTCGCATGAACAAACAAACCAAAGTCAACAGCAATCTCCAGGGTCATTATTTACCATCAAAGCGCACACGGGGCCTCTCTAAAAACATCTCCCTCCAGGAGGTAAATGGCACCATCTTGGTACAGCTACGGCCCCAGACGCGTAGGCAAGCCAAGCGCCAGATCTCTGGGTCCCTGCGGAGCAACGAAACACAAACACACTAAACACTCCAATGGTTCAACCAGGCAAGAGTAAGTGTGTACTCCTGGTCATGCACTTGTGTTGACTTTACTGTTGCGCCTGGTAAAAATAGGGCATGGCAGAGGGCGTCTGCCTGCCTGCGCAACCTCAACCCACCTGGCACAGATGTAGAAGCCACGGCACACCAGAGAGAGCTGCTCCAGAGCCCTCAGGTCCAACTCACTGGACACCACCCAGCGGAAGATGTACATCAGCACCTCCCTGGGTAACACTGTGAACACAAGACAAACCAGAAGTTCCACTGAATAACATTTGGGGGGTGGGTGAAGGATGAAGAGCAATTCTATGTTCCTAGAAAAGGAATCTGTAGTGTTTAAAAATACATTAGTAAACACG
>JAVQKI010033839.1:0-14260 GCA_036025975.1 Nematalosa erebi
AGAGAGAGAGAGAGAGAGAGAGACTGGAGTCCAGAGGAAAAGATACTACACATTTAAAAGAGAAATGTATCTGTGTAAGTGTGTGTGAGTGGGAGAAAGAGTGAGAGAGCAAGGTCAGAAAAGAGTGATGGCACATTCAGAGGCGCAGTGGACAAAGAGAAGAGAGAGAGAGAGAGGGAGAGAAGCTGCTCAATCTTTAATTAAATTCTCAGCTATCGCTATTTTTATCTCACTGGTCCACTCTTCGCTTAAAGAGGAGACAAAGGTGTCATTCTTGCTCTGAGCTGCATCTCTGCCTCAGTCTGCTCAATGAGCCTCTGCTGGCCAGAAAAAGTCATTTTGTCTCTGGAAGGTTCCCCCATGCAGTGCAGTCTTGTGGGGTTAATTGGTGGGTTAGTATGTGTCTTGGATGAAAAGGACCCCGTCGAAGAGGGGGATTGTGGGTGAGGAAAGCAGAACACACACAGTGAACTGTCAGCGATATTTGGCACGAGTCGCCATCTTCACAAACACAACAGAACGATCATCAAGACAGCAAAAATCACAGAGAGCCGTGCCGAACAGAGAAAAGAAAGATCCGTATACAAAGCGCTAAACAAACACACCAAAACACCACAGCACACGTCACTGGAAGAAAGAAAAAACAATGAGTGCCTGCATTTTCTGCATCCAGCAAAATATCTGGTTACCCCTCCTTCATTTTTGAGTTTTGGCTTAAGGCAACATCAACACTACAGAAAGACTCCTGTCTATGTCAGATTGTTTAGAGTGATGTCTCATACAGTATGTGTGGGGAGAATGAGTGAATGTGACTGAAGGAACACGTAACAGACACACATCTGACACATAAGTAATGTGATTGAACATCTGATGTTCGGACTTGTTGCTGGATTCAGAAACAGAACGAACTGGAGGCAACAAGAGTGAAATTAGGAAGTAAGAAAGGAAAGAAAGAAAGAAACACTACACAGAGACGTGTCGGTCAAGGCAAAAAATGAATAACTAACAACACAACAATAACAACAACAACAAAAAAAAGGAAATAAAAAAGAAAGATGCACAAACACCAAAAAACCGATGAAAAATTACTGCACCTTCTTCCTGCTTTTGGCTAATTTCTGGGCCGTCTGCTTTGCATGAAACAAACAGAGACAGGAGAATGGTTAGAGCTGCAGGGGACCAGACGGAAGGAGACAGGGTAAGGTGGGGTGGAGTGTGTGTGGAGGTGTGTGTGTGTGTGGTGGTGGTGGAGGTGGAGGGGGGTGGGGGTTGCTAGGATGGGCAGGGGCTGGGTGAGCCTCAGGAGGCTGGGGAGGGGTGGAAAAACACAACACAGTCTGCTAGCAATGGGCCAGAGAGGACAACTGGCACATCGGCAATTGTTCACTCGATGGGGCGAGTAAATCCCTCACTCTGTCTTTCAATACTTCAATCTGTTTACATCTACTGTTCCACTTAGCGTTACGTTTATTATAACTGAACTGAGTTGCTTAACAGCTAACTCACTTCCCATAACGCACATATTAAGTGTACTAAATGAAATGTACACAGCTGTACTTCTCATTAAGTGTAGATAAAGACAGCATCAGCAATGTGTACTGTGTGCCCTGTGCTGTATACAGATTATGATACATGGCTTCACTGGCTGAGAATCTCCTGTCTTTTACAGTATCCAGCATCTTGAAGATGGTCTAAGGAGTTCTGTTGACCCCCACCAGAGGGCCCACTTGAGCTGTACTAAAAACACAGGCATCTCAGCTAGTGTTTCTGTCAGTACAGATAAACCATTTAAAAGGGGTATTTTCTAATCATATTCCAGTGGTTGTCTTTCAAAAAGAAATGAGACTAAAAAACACCCTTGCTCATTTAGTGATATGATTCATAATTGACTTCGGGCATCTCCTCTCCAGATAAATGTGAATCTGCATTATTTCACATCAGAATGCAGGCATATTTTATACAAAATAGAGTAGTTTTGGTAGCCTGAGTTATTCAACATCCATTAAACTCCACTCCATTAGGGGGCAGTGTTATAAAGGTCAGTGAAACAGGAGAACATAGGGAGCTACTTCTACCCCAAAGCCAGTTGATGTACAGTACAATTTCCCACATCATTCAGAGGACAAAAAAAAAGCTCCAAGATCCAAGGTCACTGCACATTGCACACACTCACGCAAATAACCTGTTCGATTCGGCCTAATTAGGCCAGTTAAAAATAGCATGTTGTTATTAATCTGTCTCTGAGACAAACGAGGTTGGGATCACAGGGTCCTGAAGCAGCACTAGTTTACCAGCTTGCCTCGGGGCACATTTCCTGCTCCTTGGGAGCCTCATTTATTAATGCCGATGGTTAGGCGTCCCCACCCACGAAGCCCAATCAATGACGCCTGGCTGCTTTAAACCGCCTCTGTAGTCTGAACAATGTTTTTAATCAATCCTGCGCCTCATAAATTATTTAAAGACTACGACGGAGCAGCACTCTGAGCCACAAGTTAATCCTTAGCTTCAGGAGGGCACTCTGCAGACAGAGCTAGACCCAGATGCAGGGTTTTGCCAGGTTACTGAGGCTTTAGATGATTCCACTGCAGAGTGATTTAAGCTGCATTTGCAGTCCATTTCTTATGCAGGTTGGAGATTTCTTTGCCTAACAGGAAAAGCCATTGGCTGAGGAGTATAACATCAATAGTAATGGGTAAGTTCATTTAAATTGTATATAAAAAAAGAAATATGCATTATTTTATCAACCTGTTTCATGAGACGTGGCCCTCTGGTGACCCCTCTTTACAGTAGGGTAGCTAACTGCCACCAGGCAATGCTTAATGACTACCCCTAAAGAAGTTATGTCCTAAAACAACTGGTCTTATCCTATTAACTTTAAAACGATCCCAAGTCTCATATGCAAGCTGACCAAACTCTAATTTCATTGCAACTGAAGAGAGCTTCTTAACATTAGCATGTTTGGGCCAGAGGCAGACGAGTTTCTAGCTGAGTAAAATCAAGTAGAGTCATAACATGCAGTGTGTCACTGGCTTGGGGTTTAACATGTCATACTGAAGCATCATAGTAATGTGGGGATTATGCCCCAGGAAAGTGCTGAAGAGGTGAAAGGACACAAAAACGTCACTCGTTATTTAGCAAAATGCTAACTATAGCCTTGTCACAATAATGCCCTGTGACTGTCATCTAATCTATAAGGCTGATTCACAACACACTTTCATTGGGTTGGCACATGCCAAATCCAGGCAAGTGATGGCAAGGAAGAAATAATGGAGGCCAGAACATAGCTGAACATAGCTAACTATCAAAGCAGTCCTTGATAAAACAGTATTTCTGTGAGAAAGCTCTGCAATTGTTCATCTGTTTCCCCACAATTACAATTATGTTCAGATACCCCCTGTCTCTGTTATCTATCGTTTCTAATTTGCACTCTTTCTTACACCCCCCAAGACTAGCCCCGCCATTATTCCAAATAAGTCTTTTGATTATCTAATATTCATTAATAAATACTCTATTGAATCAGTGTGAGAACTAAAAGATGAATCATTCTCCATTTTGCACTGCCTACAGAAGCTGGCCATCTCAGTGGGCGATGAGAAACCTTGAGAAAGAACGTGCTGTAGTCTTACACTTGAGTTTCATTACCGTCCTTTTTTTTGCCTTTCCTCAGACATGCTGAGGTAAATAAAGAGTCAGAAATCAGAACAGTAAAGCAGAGTGCTGATCAAAATGATCTGCTTTGGCAAAGGGCCATACATAAATACACATACATGCCAGCACAAACACAAACACAAACACACACACACACACACACACATACATACAAAGAGACTGGCACGCACCTTGATGCGGCTCACGGCCTCTTGCGCCTGCATCATGCGCACATTCTTTGACGGGGTCTTGTCGGAGAGCAGCTGTGTGGAGCCAAGGTAGTTAGCGGCAAAGATGATGCCATCTATGAGGTCCTCGGGGTCACATGGGCCTGGCACTGCCACACACACACACAGGATGGATATTTCAGAATTCAGAGGTGCGAAGCCTAATTTATGGTCGTGCAACTCCATCAATACGCAGACACGCAGTTGTACATGCTCCCTTTATCTGTGGGGCCTGCATCATTTCAACGGATAGTTAGAAAATTGGGGAGGTACTATCTCAGTCCTTGGAGAGCATGTTGGAGAGGGTCTTGTGTGTCTGCATATTGACGGAGTAGGACAGAGTAAGTATAAACTGACCTTTAGAGTGGCTTGAAGTGCCAAATTGCTAAATAAATATTGTCAGAACAGCAACTGCTGATACGTTGCCAGGTGGCAGAGCAGACTCACCTTCCACATACGTAGGGAAAGAGGCCAGACTTCTTCGCGACTGAGTCATGAGGGAGAGAGAATACACACACAAAAAAAGGGCAATTAAAAAAAAAATACAACCTGTTTGGTTTGGATTGATTACGATGGGTAGAGTTTAATTGCGGACTGACGTTCGCCTTGGTTCCTGCTTATGAAAGTTGTTTGGTCTAGTGTTATACTATTGTTTGGCATGCATTGGTGTTCCATCAGAACCTGACCTCCTAATGCATGGTTCATGTTTCAGTCATTATCACTGATTGCTATTTCTTATTTTTCTGCTCTTGGCTCTACGATCCACACTGACTGCTCGACACTGATGGAAGATGGTGGGAAGCCAGCTGATGGCTCCCACGCTTGGAGAGGCTCTTACCTCTTTCCCGGCTGGCGATGGCGACTCGAAGCTGTCGCTTCCCTCATGCATGGGCATGTGGTGGCTGGAGGACTCAGCCCCTTGGGGTGAGTTGGATCCAGAGCCTGGAGACTGGTAGAGAAACACAAGGGGGTTAAGGTTCATTTGTCTCTCACAAACACATTCAAAACAGGTCTCATTTCAGCAAATTAGTGACATGCACTGTCTTGTGCACCACGGCCATAATGAACAGTGTCTGTCACGGCTGCAGATGATAAGCGATACTCTCAAGACTATTTTGACTTTGAACCTGTGACTATCTTTAGAATGTACTCTCATTGTGGTTGAATGCAGGGGTGGCCCTCTGCTCCAAGACCATATTTTATGCAATGTTCCACTAGGATTATAGGTTGGGGGACTATAGTTAACTGGGATTAGTCAACAAAGAATGGTTTTCTACATGTCTCAAAAACCTGGTGTAACTACAGAACGGACCGTTGCTAAGGTATTGACAAAGATGTAATTATATTAAAAATCCACCATCTATTTATGAACAAGAAGGCTGCATTCAAGGGTTTGCGTGTTATATTATTAAGTTAAGTGAAGACATGCGCAGGTGCTACAAAAGCTTCTCTTAAGTGAAAAGTTGTAATGACTTGTTCCAGATGAATTAATTTATTTAGCTGATTTGCCTTCTACTGCCTTGATCCGTGCATTAGTCACTCGAAATACAATTTGGATCCAGCTGCACACTGATGGAATGCTTCCAGACCATGACGAATGCAATGACTGTGGCTTGGCAGGCCAGGGTTGGAGAGAGAGGTACTATTTGAAAACGATGAACCAAAAAACCACAACAAACCTTAGCTGTCATCTATGGGGCAAATGAGATTACCTTAATCCCCTTGTGGTTTTAATTTTGTCATGTTGCCTTTGATTCACACCACACTTCAATGGACGTTGAAAAGCGTGAAGGTGTTTCAGTTAAAGGCTCGTTGCATTAGACTGACAATTACACTGCAATTTTAGACCGCTTGATTTGCAGGGTCGTTGAGATGGTTTGACTCTGAGAATGTTGCCTCGCCTGACCTTCAAGTAAAGTGAACAAGAGTGTGGGTGAAAAAGAAAGAGAGCGAAAGAGAGAGAAAGACAGAGAGAGAAACACCAACACTGAGAGTATTGCTTCAGGAAACTGACACCAAGAGAGGGTAGAACTGACTCTGAGCTCTCTGCTAAATTGACACATTCCTTTGAGACCTTGGGCAGACAAGACTGGGCAGACTACGCAAGAGGCATTTCACATCTGGGATAAAAATGAAATCACACAGCAACCCCATAACAAACACTGCCAAAGCTAGAACACAAAGGAAATGACAGGAAATCTTGGATGGCTTGGATGCGACATGGATTATCTTTCATGTTAGATGATTGGAACTTCAGATGGGCTGGTGTGCCGAGTACAGGATATGCCGGTTTTAATCCAACAAGAGAAGCAACTGCATCTCTCTGACACTGGACACCATGTTCCCATCAACAACTGTTGTCCAAATAAGTGACAACATCACTGAAAACAATCAACAACCCCTAAAATGACACTGAATATTGCACTACAGGACGAGAAGATGATGAGAGTTTGAAACTCGCAAAAGTAGCCTACAGATGCTCTAGGAAGAGTTTAACAATTCAGGACACAAAAGGGAGGGGTATAATTTATTCTGTTAAACACAGATGTCAACAACCTTTTGTGAAACCAAAACTGAATCGTGGCGGCATGTGATACAGTACATTTATAATCTGCAGAAAAGTATTCAAATTATCATTTAAATGTAACTCACAACAAAATAAGAACTATCTTGTTTTTTAGTGAAAGAAAAAATGTACCAAACTATTGAATATGCAAAGTACTAGAGTGATTTGGATTTGATTTCTTCTGGCAGCTTAATGACAAGAAACTCATTCTCTTACTGACACCTCACTCCTACTCTGTTACCTGCTGTCCTCCCCCTGTTGTCATAGCTACATGGAAAATACCACAAGTGGGTTTCAAGTCCTGTGGATGCTCGCTAATGGCCATCACCACTGTGACTGTGCTATTATTGTGCCCTCTCCTGTTCATTTTAACACTGTAATTGTTTGTAAACAGTGGAAGTTATGCGTCACGGATCTCAGTGTCATTATAGAGAGTACAAAATAAGTGTGGAATAGCTATCTTTTTTGTCATGGAAGTTTATAGGATAGGAATACACATCACCACCACAGATGAGTGATTAAAATAGTAAATGCTATGAACAACGGAACAAACATTACCTCATCAATCAAGGGGACCTCATCTGCCTGACGACGCTCAACCTGGTACATCCAGAAGTTCTCCATTGGAGCCGAGAGAAGCCTTTCTGTTAACACGACAGTAACAACCTCTCCAAACTCATGGACTGACTCACTGACTGCTTGAAACCCTTGTCAAACAGTGTGCTATGCTGTGCTAGGCTGGAGCAGTGGGCTGTGTTGTGCTGGACACTGGGCTAGACAGAGGCACCCAACCTGAACGGCCCCGGCTCGTCTCCTGTGACGCTCAGACGGATCGGGCTTCACTCAGGCCAATGAGGACCCAAGCCGACTGCGCTCCTGTTTCAACAGCCTTTACTCTTGGCCTGCTGACTGCCACTGTCGCCTAAGTAACGCTGGTTAATAGCGTTAACACCATTTACTATAGAAGTTATAGTTGTCAAACATTTTTTCCAAGATGACATTTACTGACACTCACATTTCTTTACTTCTTTCTGTCATAATGCAAAGACACACATGGCACTGTTTGGCTCAAAGTCCATCTTTCCTATGTGTGCTTATGCTTAAATCAGACGACAGCCTCTAAGCCCCTACAGCACACATATACAAAACCAGACTCAGCTGTGCTAAAAGACAGACTGCGTCTGGATAAATGCATCTCTTAAACACATATTAGACTCTTGCTGTGGCCTGAAGAAGGGAAGCTGCTTCTCTCAGCCCTAATGTTACACTATCTGAACACTGCTGAATTATTCACAGGCCGCCTTTTTCTGTGTCTCTCGCCTGCACTAAATAAATCATTCTGGGAAGGGGAAGAGGAAAAATAAAGCGGGAGAGAACTCAGATGAGGGAATTCATAATGTTGGGACAAATGGTCAAATGGTACTCGCAGGCAAAAACTTACCTGGGTTTCCTTAACCTCTTCTGTTGAGCTTTTCTAAAGTCTTTTTTTTTCAAAGAGGCAAGAGAAAATATAAACTTGTTTTTTAAACTTGCCACTTCCCTGCATTTTGAACTTGTGTTTTTCGTTATTCTCATTCATCCTCTGGGGTGGCCAGTGAGGGCTGAACGCTACGTGCCAAATAAAATACAGACCAAGTAGCCTCCTCTCTTTCCACCAGAGAGTGGCAGACATGTACTGCGAGACATTGCCCTCCTCCCAGGTTAGATTATGGATGTGTCTCCTCTGACCCTGTGGGCCTGTTCCAAGACATGGGGTTTAAGCCAAAGCCCCCCTCTGAATTACACTGTCAATGGAGATTAGACCCAAACAGATGCAATTCGATTGAGATTTCACCCTCAAGTCAGTGTAAACTGACCACTGGCAGTGTTTTGGATCAATAGGCCTGAAAAGTGGAGTGAACTGACTGAAAATACTAATCAGAGTATTTAAGGGCATGCGGTTTGTAAACAGTGTGAAGTTGAACGCCCTGCAGCGTCACTGAGCTCAGTGGGGTTAGCATCCCACAGAGAGGTACAGAAAGTTCTAGAAGTGGTGAATGGGAAACAAACAACCTTAAAAAAACAAAAAAAGGTTGGCTTGAACCTGCTGAGGCGAGATAATCAGATCGAACGCTCTGCGCTGTTGTCAATCTTGGATGGTTGCACACAGTGAAAAAAAAAAGAAAGTCAGCTCCTAATTTCGCAGCTTTGGACGCATCATACGCCTCTGGGGAGTGGCAGTCCTTCGCTGCATTGAAGCTAATACTGTAATTATCTCTCGTACAACATCTGCATCACAGTTTGCTGACTGTCATTTAAATTGGAATCGTCGACACTTTGTAGTGGTGTGGTCTGGTTGCTTTGTTTTGTTTCCTTCTTTCGCTCACTCCTTTTCTCTCTCGTTTTTCATAGCATCGAGTCAGACGCAAATGACTCACGGGGTGGATGATCAGCACAGTGGGCTGTGGCGCTAGACTCTAGCTGAATGTAATTAAAGACTCGGCCGCATCCGTGCAGCTGTTCTGCTCGCAGCGCGTCGCACACAGAGCGGGGAATTGTTGCTGTCCTCCATTCAGCAGTCACTGCGTCATGGAGACCGGAGTCCCTGCTTGCTCGTAGAGAACAAACAGCAGTGCTTAATGAATCCCATCCTTCCCCTCCCCTCCCCCTCCTTTTCCTCCTCCCAGACACAGGCAGAGCAGAGGAGAGCAGAATGGAAATGGCTGTGCAATCAAGAATGGTAGCTTGCATTGTGTGTGTGTGTGTGTGTGTGTTTGTATGTGTGTATGTTTGTGAGCGTGTGTGTGTACGTGCATGTGTGTATGTGTCTGCTCATGTGTGCATCTGCATGTGTGGGGGAGAGCTCATCTGACAGCGCACATGGTCTGTTTTGACTTTACACACCTGCTGGATAAAGCTGACGCCACAGGCTGTCACAGCATCTGATATTGATGCTATGAAGACCATGTAGCGAAACCGCGTTTTATCAAAGACATGTCTAAATGGACGTCAGCACGTGGTAGCGATGCCGTCTCTCCAGCAGAACATATTTTCACTCACTTGAAGACCTTCCTTTGACGAGAGCTCAAGGAGAAACGGTGCTCCCAGCGATAAAAATGCTTAGCTAAGAGAATACACACATAAAGAGAGGAGAATGTCACAGGGGAGAGAGGAGGGTATTTCTCCTACATGCATAAGACAAGGAATTCGGGAGGGCAGAAAATCTAGAAATGAGAAGGATTTAGATAACATCTCTCCTTTCTAAACTCACCTCTCGCTCTCTCTTTCTCCCTCTTTATCTCCCTAAATCTCTCTCTCTCTCTCTGCACTTATCAGCAGTGTCCTGGCTGTCGATGTTCAGGAGCAGGACAGCTCCATGTGCACACACCGGTCACACACGGTACTCGTGGAATACAGATGAGCGAAGGCCCCCGGGCCGCGAATAAGCTGAGCCATTCCATTATAGTGCGCTTGAGCCGCTCTTCATTTCCCACAGGCAGCCAATTTGTCGGGCGCATTGGCAGGCTGAGCTCAGCAGGGGCTGTGTGGGGTGGATGCTGGGTTTTGGGAGGTTGAGCGGTGGTGCGCTGGCACAGAACAGTGTGCCAGGAACTGCTCCGACAGAACACCAGAGACCAAGAAGTGCAGCCTCACTAAAACACTGTAAAAGCGCCTTTAATCGAGACGATTCGCTCACTCCTTCGCCATAGGCATACGGCTCGCCCATTGTTTTTTTTTCCCCCTCATGCACAAAGCGCACCCAGCTCGGACTGGAAAAAGAAAATTGTTCCTTAGCAACTGAGCTTTTTGTGCCTTTGTTATACAGAAAAAAAAAACTTGTTTATGGTGGGCTGACTTGAGAGTCAGTATAAGACAGCGTCATTTGAGCTAGGAGCATATTGATACCGATCTGATTCATACCACTGCATGACACTGAACAGAGCCCTAGAGAATGCTAATTACACTGAGCTGTCAGGGCAGATGGAGCAGCTTTGGTGAAACTTGTCTGCAAAGAGTACACACAATTAATAGCAAATTTACAAGGGAAACATGGGTTTAAGTTCATCTGGAAGCTGACTGAGTTCACAAATTCATTATTCAAGTCTTCTCAACATCTCACAACACTTACACAATCATTCCAAAACAGACTTGCATATGTCTATAGTATTATCCTCACTATAGATCAACATATTCTATAATTTAGCATCATACAATACATAGATTGTTGGAAGATAACACCTTCTGCACCTTCAGTTAATGAGCGCTGTGCTGTGTATGAGAAAGCAGAAAACTCTACTCACATCGCCCCCTAGTGACGGCTGCAGGTCATTCTCGGTGGTGGGGCTCAGGTCCTGCCTCATCACCCAGATGGGCTCTTTGGGCTCGTCTGGCGTGTAAGGAGAGCGCACTGTGCGGGTTTTCACCTCCTCGATGGCCTCTTTGATGTCCTTGATGGCCAGCGAGATGGCGTCCCTCTTCTCCCGGCTCATGCGTTGCTGAGCGGGCCTCTCGACGGGACTGATGTTGGGCAGTGGCACCTCCTCCTCCTCCTCCTCCTCTCCTTCCTCCATCATCTCCTCGCCCTCCTCGTCGGCCGGCTCCATGGGCTGGGCGTGCTCCTCGGGCGTGGGCTGGGCGTTGTGCTCCGACTCGGGCCATTCCCCTCCCTCTTCGTCTTCCCTTTCTCGCTCTCCCTCGAGGCTCATGGCGTCCCGCTGAAGGCTCTGCGAGCTCAGGCTCTCCTTGACCTCGGCCACGATCTGATCGATATCCTCGTCGTCGTGCTCGCGATCGCAGCTGTCGGAGCGCGGGTACGGCGCGAACTCGGCCTCCTTCTCGGGGCTGTCCGACTCGCCGTCCGAGCGCTCGTCGTAGTGGTGCAGCCGCGAGCCCACGGCCTCCTGCTGACGGTAGGCGCTGCTGTTGCTGCCGGCGCTGTCCTCGCGCTCCAACTGCCTGAAGCCCTGCTGCTGCTGATTATGATGCTGATGCTGTCGCCGGCACCTCTGCTGCTGTTGATGGGGGATTTGGCCCTCCGGGCCCCCGCCAACATGTGCCGCCCCTGCCGCCTCAGCAATCTCCTCGTACACGTGTTCCTGTGGGCTGTAGTCGGCATAGGCTTCGGCGTACGGCTCGTCATCAGGTGCCTCCAGAACCTCCCCACCTCCACCTCCTCCTCCACCTGCTCCCTCCCGGTTGGCAGAGATGCGGTACGCCGGCTGGGTGTAGACGTAGTTGGAGTAGCCGGTGCCTGGGTTGGGGGCCTCCGGGTCGAGGGTGCGGGGCCGTTCGGTGTTGGGCAGGGGGTCTCGCGGTAGCGGCGGGGGCTGTGGCGGATACTGCGGCGCCTGCTGCGGTGGGTGCACGTGGCCGTGGGGGAGCTGCTCGGACTCGGCGCTCTCGGCGTACTCGTCGGCCTCCGGCCGCAGCGTCAGGCCGTAGGTGCTCTCGTCCTCGGGCTCCAGGGCCTCCAGGGCCATGTCGGCGTCGCCCTCGGCACGGTCCGTGTGGTTGTGGAAGCCGCTCTCCGTGCTGGCCGAGCGGTTGAGAGCGCCATCGTCCTCCTCCTCAGCCTCCTCCCTTTCGGCCGGTGGGGGAGGAGCCTGTGGCTGGGGCTGGGCGGGAGGGACATGACGCTGCTGCTGTTGTGGCGCCTGCTGTTGCTGCTGGGCCTCTGCCCTCTCGGCCCTCTCTGCTCTTTCTGCCCTCTCTGCCTCCCTAAGCTGCCGCTGTCTCTGCCTCTGCTGCTGTGCCCGCAGCCTGGCCTCGGTGTCCCCTTGCCTCCGGTAGCGGCTCACCGCCGGTCTCGGGATGGGCTGCTGCTGCGGCTGGGCCTGCTGGCCCTGCGTCTGCGTCTGTGTCTGCGTTTGCGCGTGCTGCTCGGTCCCCTCCGCTTCCACCGCGTCCGCCACTCTCCGCTGCCCCCTGGGCCTGCTGGCCTCCGAGGGGTCGTACCTGCGGTACCTGGCAGGGGGGTGCTGCTGTTGACCATTGTCTCCACCGTGGCCGTTGTTGTTGTTACTGCCGCTGCTACTGCTACTGCTGTGGTGGTGGTGACGAGTCCTGGTGGGTCTGGGTCCGCCCTCGCCGCCCGCCGTGCCGCCGTTGTCCTGCCTCCGGCGGTGGCCGTGGGTCTGCGGGGCCGGGTTGTGGTGTATCTGCGGGGCCAGGTCGGCTTCTGCCGCCCCGCACGGCTCCACGCCCGCCGGCGCCTCTTGCTGGCTCATGGCTGCACTGCGTTGCTGCCTCGGAGCGAGTTAGAGGGAGCTCGGCGCTATGTGCATCACACCTCTCGAGGCTTAGCTTCCACACGGCTCAAAGCGACTGCTGCAATCAAGGGGGACAAAAGAAATACACACGCACCCAAACACACACACAGACAAACACACACACAAACACACACCGTGAGTCATCATTCCCCTGAGATCCCCCTCAAACATGACTAGTCTCATTACAGGCCTACTTACGGCATATGTAAACAACATGCTGATGTGTGTTTTTAAATCCTGTATCTAAGGCTAAGAACCCCAGATGGCTCTGAAATACAGCACACCAGGAAGCGAAGGTAAAGGTTATTTTTTTTGCATGTGTAATATCAGTTGGGATTGCATTAGTGTTTAGCATTTAGCGGCAATGTGCTGAATAATCTTATTACTCGGACTACAGTCAAATATAAGCATTTTCCACTGGTGGGGAGGAGGGGCCAGCTTGTCTTGTGGAATGGGGGGAAGAGTTGGCAAAGCACAGACAGCAATGGAGTTTTCTCTTGGTAGTTTTTTGCCTTCATCTACATGCATGTTTGGGGTCATTTACCAGTTACACAGCGTAAGCTCTTGAATTGTATTTTAAATCAAAAGTATCATGTTATTGAGAGTGCAACAAGACAAACCTAGCTCCCCTCCCCCACAAGGGGGCTAAACCCTTACAAGAGTACGGGCAAGTAAATCATATGTGAACTCAAGGGTCACATGACTGACTTGATCTTAGTCATATTGAGGAGCGGATGTAACTGACTGGATCTCAGTCCTATCGAGGAGTGGTTCTAATCATAACAGCACCAAAGGACCAGGGATAATGTCTTAATCATGACCAAGCACATTTTAACCCATCTCAGTTTGTCCTACTTAAACCTCTCCCAACTTCCTTATATGCATGCACGCACACACACACACATACACTGATCCAGGCACTGGACACAGACCCTCTGGGTCTTCCTGCGTAATCCCCTGATCTGTGCTCAACGCAGTGATTTCACAAGATTGCAACACTGACCCACTTAAAGCCACAACCTTAATAACAGGAACCTCCTGCCTCCTCTCCTCTCAGCCAATTGCCAAATGACTCTATCAAATGTCAACCAATCGCACAAGACGATGGAATGGCTCCCATCACTGCCTCCAGATATTGTTCTTCTGTGTCCAGCAAAGACAAGGCATGGCCAGTTTAATTTTGTAGCACATTTCATATACAGAGGCAGTTCAACGTGAAATAAAATTACATCAAAAATTATTGAGAAAAAAGAAAACCAAATAGGTAAAATAAATAAGCAGTTGTGGACCACTTATGAAGCACCTTTCCATGGAACAGAACAGAGGTCAAACCAAGCTGATTCTGAGTTAAACTTCACTGACCAAGTCAGTAGAAAACAGTCGGCGAAACTGATAGGCCTTCTGACTGAGAATAGTGCAATTATGTGTTTTAATGTCAGACCAACTAAACACAAAACAATCCCTGGAACAGTTCCAGAACAACCAAATAAAGTTATAAAAGTAAGTAAAAGTTAAGTAATAAATGAGATGACAAAAACAGCTAAAATACAGTAAAATTAAGTAGAAATAAA
>JAVQKI010033899.1:0-18283 GCA_036025975.1 Nematalosa erebi
TATTAAGTATAATTTGTTTTTGATATGCAAAAAGTCCAAAAACCGAAAGTCACTTAATGAAGTGTCATGTCATGTTTATAACAGGCTCATGTCACCTCTTATGTAGACCCCTTCAAATAAAGTACAAATCGAATAATTTCACCACTGAAATGAACAGTATACCTCTGAATGGAACTGAATTCTCTTAAGGAGCCACCATTACACATAAAAATAGGAATGGACTGCTGAGGCAGTGACAAATTAAAATCCCCAGAATGACATAGATATGAATGGTGTTCCCTTGAGCTGGGCTCTTGGTGACATGAAAGTTGGCGGGCCTAGTGATTTTCTCCTCCGGTCTATGTGATTACCTGAAACGGTTCTAAATGGCAGACAGAAGCTCATTTAAGAAAGCAATTGTAGCAGAGAGGCCACTGCTGGTGATAGGATATAATCAGTGTATGGAATGGATCTGTGATTATTAAATGGTTTGGGGCATAGAAACATCTGGTTCTAAATCATCTAGACTGTTGTAACTGCTTTTTAAGTGTAATGTTTCTCTTTTCTCGTTCTTTCCTCCTTGCCCAAAGGCTAACTTGTCACAAACCTTTAGCTCCTTAAACCCACACCCTTTTAGCTCCTTACTATTTTTTCCCGCTGGTTACAAGTTATAACCTTTGACTGTCACAGTTTTAAGTGTTGGCCGTTTTTGATGATACAAACATGACCATGGACATTGTAACAGTTTAGTTATAGTCACAGTCTATGGTGCAAGCTTCTGTCATCAAACCATTATGGCAACAGTCCACGGTGTAGGCTCCAAATGTAAATAGGTGTAGCGGTGAGCTGATCACGTATCCTGCTGATGAAACAGGCAGAGGCGGAGCCTTCCCCCAGTATCGAGACAGGGACCAACTGATGCGTTAAGATGAGGGTGACCAGAGTGATGAGCCAGAGATCAATGGAGCGGTAGATGGAAGAGAAAACACTTGTACCTCCGTGGCATTGGGGTTGGAAACTGCTTGTGATAGTGCCTGGGAGACACGTCAAACACCAAGCATCCGGGGCCATGGTGTTACCATGAGACAGACCAGAATGGTGGTGGAGGGGAGGAGGAGGAGACGTCAAAGTCAGCATACTCTGGGTAGCAGAGAGAGGTGTGAGCCAGACTGATTTAAAGCACCTGCAAGACTTCTTACTGGTCAGAAGGAATTGAGAAGAATGAAAGACATTCATTGGATGGAGGCTATGATTGGATGGTTGGATTCTTCCCACTAGAACTTACGCCTAAGCTTCCATTTCTCCTTTAAAGGGGAAATCTGGTGTGAATCAATCAACAGCCCTGTTGTTTAAGATCACTGAGTGCTGTCTGTAGGAAAAAGAAAAGTTGACATAATGTAGACTGAATAGCGAGCGTTAACTGAATGGGGCATAGCGAAATGAAACTGAAGTGAGTTTCAGTGCCCCATTCAGGTAGTGTTGGCTCACGATTCACTATTTGGTGTATGCTGTATCAAATTTTCTTGCTCTTTTTCCAATCAACAGCACTATGGAATGATTCACAGGCTATGGAATGATTCACGCCGGATTTCTCCTTTAAGGCAATAAGGCCATTGAGTAACTGCGCATTTCTAGAGCAGAAAAGGAATTAGACTATTTTGATATACAATGTGTACTTGAAAGGAGGTGCAGTGATGCACAAATAGCTGGTAATAGAGATTGTGAGAGACTAGGGCACAGAGGGGTTTTGAGCACACGCTTAATCTTCTCTGTCCCTCATCTGTGTGGAATTATTGAGGAAATCTCTCAGATATATAAAGGTAAAACAATAAGAAGAGACAAACAGTCAATAAATCCTCAGCCAAAAATTGAATAAATGCCAAAGCCAGACAGCACATGGCACTTAGCGAATAAATATTTATGCTCAGGAGGCACAGAGCAGTGCAAGCCTTGCCAGGTCTTTTTTCCCCCTCTTAGGCACAGCGTGTGTGCGTATATGTGGCGAGCTGTCGTTGTGGAGCTGCACACTCCTCATGTCCTTAGAGGAGTAGTCAGTAACATTTCTCACTGACGTCTGTGAATCCTGCAGCAGTCTACTGCCGCCTGCTAATGTGTAGTACACAGACAAAACAATTAGCGGGGAGGGATGTGTCTTTGGAAGTTTCCTGATTTGTTTATACAGCTGCAAGCTGCTGGAACTTTACTCAAGCATTACTTCTCTCCCAGTGAATCTGTTTACGCTAATATCGCCTCATCATCATGAAGATAATTGAAGAAAAGTTTCCAAACAAATGACTTACATAGCATTTCCTCATAAACAACACAGCCAGCCCTTCCTCATAAGCAGAGACTGCACTTACAAGTATGGAATGTGTGTGTGTGTGTGTGTGTGTGTGTGTGTGTATATATGTGTGTGTGTGTGTGTGTTGGTTCAATAAAGAGCAGCTATTAGATGAGAGGAGCGAGGAGCAGCCACTGATAAAAGTGGCTCTAATCTGCTGACACCAAACACACAGCTCCAAGTGGCTGAACAAACACTGCAAGTGGCACACACCCAGGGCCCTAGGGGTCATGGCTGGCGATCTGAACAGCGAGCGCAACACGGCTCCGAACAAGCATGTAATCGACATCCTCACACCGAAAAAACAGGAATGCCCCCAGGGCCAAGATCCAATCTACATGCAGCTCTGCACAGCTGTGAAATGAAGAGTGTGCTGACAAACAGGCAGAGCACCAGAGGCCCCGGACAAACCCGGGCTGACACAGGCATCAGGGCCTCCCCAGAGCCAGCCAATGACAAGCCTTACAGGACAGAGAGCACCACGCCCAGCGCTCCAGGGCCATCTTAGACAAGGCAGTCGAAAAGAAAGGTGAGGGACACTCCGACTGAGTTATATCCTGCATTTTAACCAATGAACATCAAAGCTCAGCTAAGCTTGGTGTCACATTTCCTCTGTATAATTTACAAGTTGTTTTAATATTTTTTTCTAATCATCAGACAAGGGTTTTCATAATTTGGTTATATCACAGAATTGGCACCCTGCTTAAGATCCAAGCGTAAATGGAGCACGTAGCCATGAAGGAATTGCTTTGCATTTGCGACTGGTACATTATGAGGTCACATCCGAAGCTTTGAGACTGAGGCTTGTTCACATTTGTGATTAGTCGCAAAATCAATGTTTCATCCCATAAATTACTTACTTATGCAGAAGTAAACTCTAGGCAAAGCAATGGGGTCTGCATGCTAATAGGATTGTAATGATGTTATCAAGGCAAGGCTGGTTTGAAACTGCTCTTCCATGCAGTCCCATTTGATTTGCGTACATAAGCAAACAGGTCCTTGAATTAGCCTACCAGCTCCCTACACATGCATAAATTGATCTCTCGGTCATGGTTGGCTGAGCTTCCAATTACTGCTTTTGGGAGGTCTAATAAAGGGCTAGGCTGTAAGTGATATGAGGTCCACTAAGGTGAGGCCCACCAAGGCCCACTGCCGGAGCTGACTTAGGTCACTAAATGTAAGGCCCGCAGAGGCTGTGTAATAGGATTCTTTGTGTGTGTTTGTCGACAGTGTCACAACGTTAACTCTGCACCGCAACATGCGACTGTTTTGACATTTCCGGAATGTCCCCTGTGACATTCTAGTTTGCGCGTTCGTATGTGGCCTGTCCTTTGTCGTGTGGAGCTGGAGAGCACTGCTGTTTGAGCGTACCACCGTGCACACACACACACACACACACACAAAAACACACACATGCACATACACTTCAGATAACACCATGTGTCATTTTGTTGGTGTCATGTCCCCTCACACCTCCACCCCCCCCCCCGCCCAGCTTCGCTTTCTGCCAGTGAAAAGTGATGAGCCGTTAATGGGCTGATTACTGTCATGCCTCATTGTTTCTGTGCTTGATCTATGGCACCAGACATCAGAGGAAGCATTTATCACTGGTGGGTATTCTGAACCAGCGCGTCTCAGCGATGCCACCGCCGCGGCACTGGTGCCACGGCACCCTGGGAGCTTGTCAGGTCAACTCCGCTGTCGCGTCGAGATGGCTGTGAGTCGCTCAGCAATGAATAATTGATCTCTTTTTAAATGTCTCATCCTATGTGGATTTGCGCAATTCTCTGTTGCCTGTGCTGATCAATAATATTTTTTCCTGACAAGTAGCTATTGATTTTTTTTTGTTGGGGAGACGGAGGGTTGGGGGGATAGGTGTCACATGGTCTTATTCCTACCCTATAGTGGAGCGCTGACATCCCCACACAGCATAACCTACTTTGTTCTCACAAACTACAAACTACACACACACACACACACACACACACACACCCTTTTGTCCACAAATACCAATTTACCTGCACCTGACCACAGGGGAGGTGGGTGTCAGAGGTCGGCCTGTAAGGTCTGTTCATGATGAGGATGTGAACCTCAGCTCCACACCGTTTGAAAGGCGTGATCAGGCCGGGCCCGGTGGGAGCACTTTGGCAGCGGGTCTCTGCGGAGAGAGAGATGAGCTTCACACTAAAGAGGGAATCGCATGAGTAGCTTTCTTCAGCCTACTTTGGGCCTCTCTCACGTGGATTGGATGTGCGGCCATCACGTGGCGCGTGGTGTGACTGAGAGAGAATGGGAGAGCTGGGTAATAATAGAAAAGCCACGGTTGAACGCTGGTTCACTTCTCCCGGCTCCCTCCACAGTACGAGCGGGAGCATATGCGGCTGTGTGCTGTGGCCAGTCACGTGACTGCGCGCCATTCCCTCCTTCCCTCCGCTGCTCTGTCGCAAGCAGGCACGTCCCAACCTCCGTCGCCGCGAGTCGATTTATCATCCTCACCTGAAATCGCACCATTTATCATCCTTAGATCCGATATCCAGTGGACAGGAAATGTTTATTTTCACTCATTAGAAATCCGCAACTCCCTCCCCATCTCCACTTCACTGGTTCCCCCCATCTCCCACCCCAACACACACACACCTCTTTATTTGATACCCATAGACTGATGTGAGACCAGCTCTGCCACCACTAGCACTCTGCCATGCTCTGTTGCATGTCTGAGCCGGGTCCATCAACCCTGTAGAGAATTTGCATTTAATTGGCCAAAAAAGAGAGTTGCGAGGGGGAAAAAAATGCAATGCCACGCTCTATTATTGGATTAGCCCTCTCTCCCCCTGATAACTGCTATTAGGGAATATAAAGGTTAAACTGCTATTATTGTTGAGTCATGCCAGAGATAGTATTAGAATTGATGCGATGCATCAGAAACTCATGATGGAGAGTTGGAGCTAGGACACACAAGGGTTTGAGTGCATGGGCTCTCCATAGTCCTGAAGCACCCAGTGACGTTTTGCTCCCTGCATTTGGAAATGGACCATTTATAATTGGAAAGCACATACAGTACAGTATATGCAGTTGCAGAGCTGTTGTGGCCCATTAGAGGTGAGTAATCACCCTGCCAAAGAACTTTATTTCCTTCACGTAGACCAGTGGTCCACAGTAATAGCAAAATGTAGGACTTAATGGTGGTGCTGTCTGGTAAAGCCAGACATTAAACTTAGAACAAACAGCCTATGCATTCGTTATATAGGGAGACTATGGGCTAGCTGTCAAGGGCTGAATTACATTTTGACCTTTTTTCCAATAAAAATCCTATTTTTCAGCACAATTCAGCTGAAGTGGCTTCCAGTGCACTGATGGTTTGTGGTTTATTTGCAACATTATCAGGTTTGTGACACTGTCCTATGTCTTATTCCAGTTGAAGAACAACCTCTCTCTCTCTCTCTCTCTCTCTCTCTCTTTCTCTCTCCCTTTATTCTACCTGGAGGAAACAAATAAAAGTTTGCTATTGCGCCAATCTCAGCTTGGCTCTCTCTCCTATCCCTCACTGCAACCGAAGCCTTTGCAGCTACATACCTCCGGCCTCTCCCCAGTCCATGCTGATGTATCAGTTCCACCATCTCCTTTATTACAGACAGGCTTGTGAAAACAGATTGGCAAGGCCATTTGTCTGAGTGTTTTTTCCACTCATTTTTCCTCTCTCTCTCTCTCTGGACCATTTGTTTTTCTGGGGAGTAAAAAGTGAGAGATTAAATTGTCAAAAGTGTTGGTACCTCAGCATGAGATGTGAAACAATTCATTTTACACCAGATGACTTCCACTGGGTAACCAGATGCACCTGACAATAACAAAACAAGAGCTAAAGATATAAAAATGGATTTTATGTCAAGAGTGACATAGAGAGAGAGCTAAGAGAATAGTTTCTATGTAAAAAAATATATATATGCAGCTATATAATGTCAGTGGATTATCAGATTGGTAGTAGAACATGTGTCATTATTGTATAACAACATCATTTTTTATCTATTCATACATATTAGATGGATTTTTTTATCTATCTATCTTAGTGCCATCTTTATTTTGAGGTTACATTAACGTAACACAATGTGGACTTCTGGTGATGACTTGCACCTGTGGTGAGATCCCATTTTATACTGAAGACATGTGAGCAAAGCATGCATACACCATTAGTAACTGATTTATAACAAACCCGCAATGCCCATCAACAGTATCATCACCTCAGACATGGGATTATTGCGTTGCTATTTATTGACAAATTCACCTTTCTCAGACTGTGTCTGTTCTCTGGGTTAATTGTAATTTAAAAGAGACATGAGGAACAAGGGAAGAAGCCTCTAGAAACTAATTCCAGTAGAGCCCTTGCCAACGTGTGGAGTTGTGCACGTAGCAGCCGTTCAGTTCATTTACACGAATCAGCACATCAGCAGCACTATGGGCCTGATCTCTTGTTTAATCATCTTTATGCACTACAAGGATTGTCATGAGGAATCAGCATGAGACGCATTAGGGAATTGGAGAAGAAAGGATGAAGAGAGGATGAATGGCACAGGTGCACACTTGTGGGAGGAAAGAGAACAATATTTACTTTTATGGCCACAGCTAAGAAAAATATAAATGTTATAGCTATAGCTGACCATATCATAGATCTGACTTTGACATGCAACCTGGCTTTAGTGCATAATGTCAACGTTTATTCACATTCCCCCTCATAATAATATTTTTTCATTCTGTATAACCGTGCATAATCTTTTTTCTCTGTTAAGCGCCCGCCACATTTCCACCTGGCCAGATCTCCATGGTTAGAGCATAATAGCCATCTAATAAATGCTCCTTCATACTGTTGAGACAGTTGGAAGGGCCCAGTTACCAGCTGCAGGATAATAAAGCTCCTGTTATGCCCCGTCTGATTGCTGCTCTGTCTGGAGAATACATTGAGAAAATTTAGGACTATTGAGTTGATCCCCGTTCTCAAATGAGTTCTTACAGGACTGGGGTTTGGGCGGGGGGTGCCCACCATTGTGAGTTGTGGGCATGTTAGGAGCGGGTATCCTGGATTAATCGCCTCTGCCATTATGAGATCCTCGGCAGGCCAGCAAGCTGACGATGGGCATTCATCATGTTCGCTGCTGCTGTTGGTGCCGGCTGTGCGTCAGCTCTCACACACACACATCCTGCACTCCTATGGTGCGCGCGCACACACAGACTCTCTCTCACACACACACACACACACACACACACACACACACACACACACACACACACACACACACACTCTTACACACATTCTTGGCCACAAAAACAAATTTTATTTCACCTCAGTTTCCTTAGCGTCTCAATGGTCTCATTCAGTTGCATGAGTTTTTTTTTTCCAGTCAGAACAAAGAACCAACCTGGAGTTGAACTGAGAGCAAAGGTGAAGGGCTGCCTGTGAGACACCTGTAGAGACAGCAGGAGGTGATTCAGGTCCATGTAGAGAATGTGTCCATGCCAGCAGTAATAAAGACCTTCTTTATTCTTCTGAAACTATGCTAATGTTCCATCAGCGTGGGATAGTGACTTTGGAATGGGGCCTATTTCTCACTGGAGCGACTGGCTTTGGAGCAACCCCACTTAGCCATGCCCATGCAAACTGCTATTGGGAGTGATGCTGGGATATACAATATTGGGTGGCAGAGTGTTGGGAATGCTAAATTTACTACGTAGGAAATAATAAAAAAGATATCAATAGAATAACAAAGTAGGTCTGCTATTTTCAAAGACTAATCCGTCTTTGAAAAATAAACCAGGCCTCCTTTCACTTTGCACATGAGATTAGTAAGCCAACTTTTTTCACTCTTTCTCTCTCTTTTCAGAAGGGGGTTGGTAAGTACCATCATGAATCTTGCTCTCCTTCTCAAATGGGGGGACAGCAGAGCACGGAGGATTAATGCTCCTCTCCGAAGCCTCTCTTCCATTTTCTCTCTTCCAGGACCCGGGCCCCGGCTCACCCCAGGCTAATACAAATTAATATCCACTCTCCTCGGCAAATGAGTCCTTGGGACTGGCCTCCCGTGTGCCCGTGAGAAAAAGAGCGAGAGACACAGAGGAGGAGAGACAAAAGAGAGAGAGACAGACAGAAGGGGGGAGAAGGAGCGAGACAGAGTTGCACGGTACAAACACTTCATTAGCCATTCCTCTCGGGTCTGATGGGGTAGGAGACAAGCCTTTTCTCCCGCCTGGATTGCTCGCTGGATGGTTGTAATCAGCTTTACACCAAATGATTTATTTGCATACTAGATGTCATTCTCTAACCCTGAGTTTAACACTACACTGGCTTATGCTCCTGATTATGCCCGTTTCTCTGAAGCACAGTAGGTCAAATAAAAGTTCTGAGGTCACATGAGCAGCGATTAAATGCTCAAAAATGGCTCCTTCGGTACACTCACGTCAATGCTTTAGTTTGTCTTGTCAGTGGCAATAAATGTCGAACTTCTGACAATAAATGTCAAACAAACTGTAAATCCATAACACTTACCATCCCACTAGTCACCCCCACTTACAGTGAGTGGTCACTCAGGTACTGCTGTGGGTGGACGGCACGGACGCATTTAGCCCGAGGGAAGGTCCAGCGCCAGCTTTGCCTTGAGCGCTGTGCCTACTGTAGGTGAAGAAGGGGAAAAGGCACCTCAGGTGTGCCGGCCGTGCGCGCCATAACAAATGCTCGGCGATAACCCTTGTGTACATGCATTTGTCATAGAGACGACACGCTGGGTTATCTGTATTCATCCGGCGCCTCTTCCCAACAGCTGTGGTAGCATGTTTCATAATTAACAGGGCCGGCTTGAGATGCGTGCAGCACGCCGCCTGAAAAGCTTCCAAGTCACTTCCCCTTTTATGAAACCTGAATCTAATTTCCATACAAATGATGTTTTACCAGGGACGGCGCCTGAGAATAATGAAGGCTGCGCTCTGTAAATTATGTATACCTGCGACCCGCTCCTCTTTTCGGCTATATCTCGCTCCTCCATCCTGACGTGCTCAAACAGCTTCTCTCTTAAAGCAAACCTGGGCTCTTGTCAAAATATTGATAACTCTCTGTGAGGCCTGACATGCCACCCAATGTGTGTGAGTGTGTGTGTGTGTGTGTGTGTGTGTGTACGGTCTGCATACAGCGCCCTTTCCTCCTGAATTCACCTTCAAAGTTTGGATCTCATATTTTTGCAGAGTTTATCTTGGGTGCAATCTTCCCCACATATGCCAGTCTTTTGAAATGAAGGCTGGCGTCTGGCAATTTCGCCCTGACCTTTTTATCCCCGACATCACCACAAACAGCAACATTCAGACTCCCCTCCTGTTATGGGCATCTTTAAGATTGCATTTCAGTCAGATGTCTGAAGGTCAGGCAGAAATAGGTTTGGCACAGGTGTGTGTATCTCCTATCCTACTCTGAGCTTCCCTACCTGACTCTGTTCTATCCTACGCTACCACTTGCCCTGTGCCATCCTATGATGTAGCTTGTGTTCAAAAATCAAAACAATGTTCAGGCATTCCACCACAGTTTCATCATATCCCATCTGCAAAAGCAAATAGACCGATGCAGCATGGGTGGTTGAACCATTAGAGGCTTTGGCAGTGTGACACAGGAAATTTGGGTGATGGAGATCTCAATCAGTTGCACATCCTCTATTAAAGGCCAGCTGTGCTTGGAGCTGCTGTGGGCTCCTGTTTTTCTCTCTCTCTAACTATCTCTCTCTCTCTCTCTCACACACACACACACACACACACACACACACTCATTTTGCCTCCTCAGATCTGCTGTTTCCCCTTCTGTACTTTCCAGCCTAACAAATGCAAGTGGTTTTGAATGAGACTGTGGTCCTTTTTATCAAGGCCCCTGAAATTAAATAACTCACAAAGAAAATGAAATGAAAATATTCTGGCTACCATTTGCACATGCTTTCAAAACATTTCTAATAATTCCTAATCAGCGTCCAACAAAGTCACTGCCACAACCTTTCCTTATCAGTCCTCTCTCTCTAAATCTTGCAGAAATCATCATTAGTTTTCGAAGGTCGTGCACAATACTTTGCAAGCTGGCAGCAGCTTTTCCTTTCTTTTGCAGTATATTCCCTTAAAAAGCAGAAACTATTCCTTGTCAAATCTACTAAAAACATGTAAAGTAATCAGTGTGCTCACGCTGGCATGCTGTATTTAGAAATATAGGAAAGACCACAATAATGTACTGAAACAGCGGAGTAACTTTTCAATACAGAGGAGTTCTGTTTATGCTACTCAGTAAAAAAAATACTTCACTCTATTCATTCCACTTACTTATCTGTAGTGATACCATCAGTGACAAAATTGGAAAGAACTTATCTTCAATTTCATTAGTCGGGTTATCTAAATTACAGCTCTTATCAAGTTCATTTTCAATTTAATGACCATCCCATTTCTGCATCCCAACACAGTTAAGCCAGAGGACCAGCCAAGGGTTCATTAGATGTTGAAAGCGATGGGATATTGAATGAAGTTGGACCAAATGTTCAGCTAAGGGTCTCTGGTGACCTTCCGGATTGCTAGGCTGTGTGTGTACTTTAAAGAGGCTGTGTCTCTCCCCAGTGGATACTTCCATGCTGGCTTTAAGTGCCAGTAGGAGCAGAGGGGATAGTGGCTGACCCGAGGCACAGCACGAGTCCCTGCCTTCCAATGAGCTGCACATCTAAACACGGGTTGCTGCACTGCCTTGGGCCAGGCTTCAGCACCACGGACAGCTCCGCAGTGCAGCAGCACTGGAAACAACAGGAGCTGGGCTATGGCATTTTCATGAGCTTACAGTTTGGGCAGGCTGCCCATTTTTCACAAATAGGTCAAATGTCATTGTAATTCAGGTTCACAATTGGTTTGTTTCATCATTCACACACTCTAAAATGTATGGATAAGGAAACTGAACTCAGCAAATTAAAATGTCATAAAACATCACAGCATCCATTCAGCAGTAGCCTGTGTTCTGCTTTGTGTGAAGAAACCTGTATCGTTTTGTATTTGTATGATTTTGACAAAACTGTGACAAGCTACAATAAAATGTTCTAAATTACCTAGTGTTTGTGCAATTTCTTTTACATTTTTCTTGACCTTTTCAATGGAGGATATTTTCAATTTGTCATTAGTTCATTATTACATGTCATTCTTTGCTGCTTTCCCCATCTAAATTTTTATCTCAAAATAGCCGTTCACCTCAGAGAAGTTGAACACCTTTTGTACAGTAGGCCCCGAATTTGCATTTGAATTCTCAAGCGTTCACAATGAAATCCTTTCATACGCCCCCTAAGATTTTTCTATCACATCATTGTGCTTTGGAGCACCTGGACTGCTGCTTAATTAGTTCTGTTAGGTTCCTGTCTTTCTGCCACAGACGTTGATAACAGCATAAATTTGAAACTTTGTTTTTGGGTACGAATCTGAGGCTTCACAGACTGCATTCACATACTCTTTTCCTTTACCACTCACTCTGTCTCTTCACAGTCAGACCCCCCCCCCCCACCCCCCCCCCACACACACACACACACTTCACAGTAATCTCCCTTGTGAGTTTGTACTTCTCACAATCGTCACAAAGTCAAATAATACGGCCCAGTGCTTCTCAGACAAATGCTCGACATTATCATTTGAATATGCATTGTATTCTAATCTCCTTTTTGGCTCAGGCAAAATTTGAATATAAACCAATTTCCTTTCTGCCTTTCCAGATTAGTCACTTAGCATTTTTGTGAAAAGGCCATCTTTAATATTTCATATCAGAGGCTCATATCTTGTAAGTTTCTCTCATAATTTCAACATTAGGCCTGTAATACTCTCTCAGTAAAAGCCATTTAGCAGATTTCCCAGCTGATTGAAAGGATCAGTGCTCATTATTCGCACACACCTGTTTGGGAGGCTGACAATGGCATATTTCAATATTTTAGCATTCTATAAAAAGACCAAATTCTCTTCATCACGTTCGCTGTTCATGAACAGGGTCATTTTCACCTCTTCTCTCATGTCCTTGCACAGCATACTTCCAGATAGAAACTGAACAGTATGATTGTATTTACGTAATGTAATTATTCTCTTATAACTGTAAATATCAAATCATGCATCACACCACACCAGCACACCTTGGGAGATTTTTTTCCCCCAGTTCACTAATTCACTTGGAAGGGCCCCCGCCCAGCCCTGCACTGAGGCTTCTTCATACTGTCTTATTAGCAAATGAATATTGGTCTGCTGTGCTCAGTTTAATCTAGTGGCCCTGCAGTGTCCTCCTTCTGGCTGCAGTTCTGCTGACCATGGCAGCGGCTGTGAGATAACATCACATCTGAAATGATTTGATCTGCACATCGATTGCTTGCCCTGTTGTTCCAGCAGGAAGCCACTCCAGAGCCCAGGGTGCTGGAAGTGGGAAAATGACATAAAGAGGCCAAAGCTGTCTGTTTGATATCTGATGTGCGGCCACACCCTGTAGAGTGCAATTTGGAGCCCCTACTAGGCACACATTGTGCTTTGTCTCCCTCACGGAATGAATGTGCTTGTGCTCTCACCACTGTGTAAACCAGGCTTTGATTGATGTGGGAACAAAGACCATTTGAAAGATCAGAATAATGTAGAATAAAGTCTGAGGCTTAAGGGCCTTTATGGCCTCGTGACTTCTACAGTTATGTTAAAGCAGCACTGGGCAACATTTGATGCTGTTTTAAGTTTCATTGATCAGCTTTACAGTCACATTGAAGGTTAAATGGATCATTACGGGGGGAATATATGCTCTGTAAGGCCATCTAGCCATTTCCTAGTGCAGTTATAGGCACCTGCACCTCTTCAACACAGAGCCAAAGAGACGAAACCGAAAGTGAATGAAACTGAAATTGCTTTGATTACCTTGTCAGTACATAAGATGAAGCCCCTCGAAACTGATCATCGCAGGTTCCAACGCCTTGGTTAGCAAACAAATCCATGTGGATTGGTGAGAATATACAATGTTGCTATTTTTCTAAAAACAAATTGCTGCCTGTAGGAGAAGTTCCAGAGGTAAAAAATCGCAGGCTTGTCTGATACTGCTTTAATAATATATTTCCACTATACCACAGATTATGGTGTGCAGTCAGGAACAAAGTTTTATTCTTTTTCTTAATTAGACAGGAAAAAGACTAAGTTTAAATCTCACCAATGCTTTATGGTAGGCAAAGATTTCTCCAATGTAAAAGCACAACAGACCATTCAAAGATGTAGTTTACTGTATTCCTTGTAGGCAGACAGACTAAGGATTAGACAGAGGACACTCTCCAAGCCTTTTTAAAAAGAGCACATTTACTTTAGGTTATATGTTAGATTAAAGCAGCACCGGGCAACATTTGATGCTGTGTTTAGGTCAATTTACCAGCTTTACATAGTCACTTTGACCGTTAAATGACTCATTAGAGATGAAGGGGGGTCTCTTTGGTCATCTAGTATTTTCTTAGCACAGTTAAAGGCATTTGCAGCTTCTCATCGGCAAGTCAAAACTGAATGAAACTAAAATTGTGTTCATTACCTTGTCAGTCAACATCACTCCACAGTGATCATCGTTTGTTCCACTGCTTTGGTTTGCAAACAAATCCACATGGATTGGTAAGAATGTAGAGTGTTGTTGCAATTTTTTTGAAAATTTGGCACCTGTAGGGGGAGATCTGGAGGTCTGTAAGGTCCTCACAGTCTTATTGGCAGTAGTGTAGCATGCTAATTAGTGTTCCATGGGAATGCTGTAAAAAAATGTATTTTACTTTGTTGTGGTTTCCAAGCCTGGCAAGCCAAACCACAACATAAAGATGTAGGTCTGGCCATGACCGATCAATACTAGGGGTGGAATCAGCGGTTGTCTTTTAAACTGCCGCTGCCCGCAATAGGATTGCGCAATGACCAATCAGAGCAATGTCGGCAAAACAGCAAAGATGTCCTTTGGAACTAATAACTTGCCTTTTTCTATATAGCTTTAAAAGAAAAGCCCAAGAGTAACTCTTTCAAAGTTGATGCCGAATTCGATTCAAACAGCTGCTGTTCCTTGGCCTCATCTAAGTTGTTTTGCACCGACACAGCCCTGTCATCATCGTGCTGAGCCCACCCAATGACTAGAGCTGTGATTGGTCCAATCTAACCTTTGAATGAGGAGCTACTGAGGCCCTTTGTCTCGTGGCTAGATGCTACCGCTAGAGCACGTCTAGATTTTTAGGCTGGTGGTTTCCTATCCTCCACCTGTAATGGCACAGTGCATATCCTGGATGGCTTGTTTTAATTATACTTGTGTTTATCCACCACTCATATGATTATATGCCATCACAATTAATTTAATTTAATGAATGGTACCAAAACAAATTGTTTAATGAAAATGATACTTCAAATAGTGACAAAATGTGTAGTGTTGCTTTAATTCAATCTTACTTCAATTAGAATCTAGCATTAAGAGACAAATATAAATAGAATTTTACTGGTTTCAATTTACAACTCTCTTAATGTTCTCAAACATAATCCTCTGTCAAGCCTTCCAGATCACTACCATGTTGCTAACGCACAGGTGAGCATTCTCCATGCGAGTCCATGGAGAATCAACATGTAAATACAAGAGGATATGCACAGCCAGTCTCTCTGAATTAATAAATGAACTTGAATGATCTCAACCCTCAACCACCCTCTGTTATTGACTCAGCACGCAGTCTTGCTTGTTTACTGTGCATTAACGGATCTATCAACATCATCTTGTTCTGAGTGTTAATTTGGTAAAGTAGGCTACCTCATGTATACGAAATATGGATGGAGTGTCACCAAATGTCATCTCGCCCACAGTAGGATTTCCAAAGCTATGTGCAATCACAACTTCAAGAAGTAAATTGGCTAGCACACGCTGAAACATTTTTTCTTTTTCGACCACCACTGGTCCCAAATCCAAACCTGCACCCCTGATTTCATGCGAGGGTCATGGCAGTCATCAAAAGTAGTTACAATTTTCTAGTGCTTATCAAACTCCTGCTCTTCAGCTGCAGAGACCAAAGTGAGAGTGTTCAATCTCATGTCTATCTAGCTATCTCAATGAGAGTGCACTGCCATGAATTTCAAGCAGCTCAATTGAACACAACGGCAAAGGTAGTACCTCACGCTGAGATGTCTCAGATTGGAGAATGGATACAGTGTCAGCTTTCATTACGGTGGGCCTAAGTAGAATTGAGAGCTAATGGACCCGATAGCAAAACGAAAAAGCAAATCCTGAAAGTCAGGAGCGAGTGCTGCATCGTGAGAGACATGCAATTTGCCCTCATCAACCCCCCGCAGAAAAAAGAAAATGGCCAGCCCTCTTCCAGACTTGACCCAAAGTCTGCGTGTTTGTTTTCGAAAATAACTTCTGAAGAGGCCAACTGACGACTCAATAGTGAACTCAGTTTGCAGTTCTAATGACTTTCCTGGTTTCTGAAGTCTAATTGGGGAATGTTGACCCTGGATGCGGTACATAAAGACGACTGGAGCTGGGGATCATTATGCCTCCATCAGACGTCCTGCTGAGCCCGGGTGCTGGAGAAGCTTGATTTGAGGGACTGGCCGCTCCATCAGTATAATCCCTTTTGTGCTTGAAAATCTGCCTTTTCAGCTAGCAGTGGGGGAGCCCAAGCAGGAACACGGAGCAATTGAGGAACCATGTGGTGCAGAATGCTAATAGGCGTAATTCACTCCCACTGACGCAGAGGTGATGGAAGAGGAGAAGAGTGAATCGAATTTCTGTATTTTTTCCCCCTAAAGAAGCTGGATCTTGTTAATGAAAATAGACCCGAACACAAAATCACAGCTAGGTTTGCACTGAAAGGTAGACACCAATCTGTAGTGCTCCAGGAACAGGCCAAACTACCAGAAAACATCCATAGGCTATCATTCTAAACAGAAGGTGAGAACAAAAGCTATTGTACCAATAAAATCAGTAATGCTTGTTCACTGTCATTACCAACATGATGTGTAAACAATTAGTGTCCTCCCCATCTTAATATACTGCAAAAAATGTAATATGACATCCGGGGGCTCAGTGGGCTAAAGCATCATAGCATAAGCCCAGGGACCTGGGTTGGAGTCTGATCCCAGGTCATTTTCCAGTCCTTCCTCATGTCTCTCTCCAACTCATTTCCTGTCACCCTCTACTGTCCTAATATCACAATAAAGGCAAAGAAGTAAAAAAAGAAATAAGACCATTACAGGCAGCTTGCTGAAATGAAACAATATCACAGTGTGAATAATTTAAAAGACATTGGGAACATCAGACACCAGACATTACACCTTTAAACACCAATTTTTACTTGTCAGCTTAAGTTTGGCTAGAAGTTTGAGCACAAACCCAAATTTGATTGTGCACACCACTTATGTTGGAACCCTCTAGCCTTTTACAAGCTTGCTTTAAAACAATAGCATTATTATTAGTCTGGTGCACCGACATTTGCCTTTGATTTCAAAACCTATTGAATTATGATTGGCACATTTCTGCTGTAAGCATACTAATCACACCATTTTGCAGCCCACGAATACAAATTAGGCAAGCCTTGCGCAACCTAATTGCGTTTTCTATAATAAGGTAGAGTTTGGCAGAGGGTCCAGCCTGGGATGGTTTGTTAATGTTCAATGTTATTTGTATTCTCCGTGTGGTGATGACGCTGATAACAGGTCAGTTTATTTCTGCCCTTTCAAAGAGAATTCTGTGTGCTCTTGTAAATGCCAGCACGCAGCTGATGCCTTTGCCCAGAGAATACCGCCACTGTCGGAATCGGTACACGTATGTAGGGAGACAGGGCGCACGCTGCGACAACATTAAGACAGACAGACACAGGCAGTTAGACATGGAAAGGGACCCAAGTGAGTAACGCTGTCAATCTGGCAAACTTGGTCCAGCAGATTTGGTTGGTGCTCTGTCAGTTAATATATATGTACATGACAACTGATGGGACTATAAGCTACTTTATCCCGAAGGCTGACAGGCAGGCAGGCAGGTAAGCTGGCAGACATGTGTACTGGCAGACAGGCAGAACCACAGTGAGTGGGCAACCAAAGACATCTGGAATGAAATCAGGTAGAAATCTTTAACCACAGCTAACTGATACAAAGCGTACACACACTGTGTACAGCTCCCTGACATTCCCACGACATGCAAAACACACACATACACACAAACACACACACACCTCCCATATGGTTCAACAGTCTGCCCGCTGTACCGCTGGCCCGGGAGTGACCCCAAGGCCTTCAAGCTCCATTTCCCCTGTCTGACCTCCAGCAGGACCAGCGCTGCAAACACAAGTTCTCGTCTGCTCATTAAAATGGTTAATGTCGCCGCGGCACTGCACCCGATAGCCACCGGCCGCAAAGGGCCATTTTTATCCGCTGCCAAAAGCTCTCTGCCTGGCGTCAACCGATAGCGGACAAGGGATTGTGCCGGAGTCAAAGAAAGAGAGAAGGGGGCTGTACCTCCACGCAGGTAATAAGGAGAAAAGTCAAGGGGGCCGAGGCAAGGCAAGGCTGCTCACATTCCCCCGAGGGTCTCCAACATCAGGGACCAGATTAAGGCAAACAAGTGGGGAGTTTGTGCTGAGAAATCCCATCTGCTCCCAGGCCAACTTTATTACATTGTGCCGTCACCCGATATAATTTGCAGCACAATACATATCAGTGTTCCGTCTCCCCATGCCTATGCTAAGAGAGGAGAATAAATACCCCTTGTTTTGCCTCCTATGTCATCCCTAAATGTCACAAGATATTGAAACTGATTGAATGGCTTTATTCTTTGTCTGTCTCTTTTTCTCCCCTCGTCTCTGAACTAACTTCATTAAAAGGAACAAACATTACATACTGTGCCAGAACCTGTCTGCATTATTATCCTGACATATTTATCCAGAGAAAAAAATAGGCTTGTATTTGAAAAGCTTTTACCAGAAT
>JAVQKI010033960.1:0-12535 GCA_036025975.1 Nematalosa erebi
TAAAGCCATACTTTAAGTTGTTAAACTTGTTAAAATAGGCATAGCACTTTATGACAGGACATTTTGTATAAGTATAAATGCCTTTAAAAATGTGTAGCGTAAATGATGTCTCATAAATATACATTGCATTTTTAATGGTCCAGGCTTTATGAGCTGATTTAAGAACGTTTTCCCCCTCGCTCTTGGGGCAGGACAGAAAGGGCCAGTGGGGGTGGGGTTGGACAATACAGAGATGACAGGCCTGACCACCAGAGAAAAAAATCTGCTTTGAGCAACATGCTGTTACTGGAGCAACATCTTAACAGAAAAACACTGCACTTGACGTGCTGCTACAGATTCTGAATAAAAAAATGTTGATATTTCAGGTCAACTGCCAATCAATTTATGTCTCTCCTTTTAGAGCTCCTGAAGCAACTTTTGTTAATTTGTTGGAACTGGCACTTTCAATTTGATGGAATTGTTCTTGGTTTTGTCAGCCATATATTTGTTTAATTTACAGACAAGTGTGAACACTGGAGGTTTTATGAGTGCACAGGCAGTATCAGGACTGGGATGACAATTTGCTAAGCAAAAGACAAAACACATTTTGGAAAAAAAAAGTCGCAAACAGACTCTCTCAGCTAGCAAATACATCTTTTGGTTGTTTTCTGCATGTGTCATTAAACTGTAAATGAACAGCATAACAGCATGGACTTCGTACAGTATATTCCCCCATCTGAAGTAAATCAGTTGGCTTTGCTGAATTAGGAGAGGTTATGCATGGCCACAAAGCTGTCATGAACAAGACACTCGTTTTCATACTATGTAAATCTTGAACTTAAATATAGCCACTAAAAAGCTCAGCCTGACTGTGATGTGACAGTTGGGATATCAACAATAGTTCGCCTGCGGTTGCTAAGGAGGGTGTCATTTAGCCCAAAGATACAATTTTTATCCCTAGCATAAATATAAGGTTGTAACTGGGCTTGTAAACTTGTGTCTGAGCTTATATTTGATGGATCAAAGTTGAATACCTTAACATCAGAGTACAAGGTACTCCATTCAAACTCCAAATTCCATTCATTCATTCACCCTAATCCTAACTCTAACCATGTCACCTTTAGAATTTAAAGATTTTTTTATTTATCCTTGTTGAATCTGCATGGCATTGGCATACAGTATATGTGTCTCTTTATAGGAGCTACCACTGACCAAAAGTGTAATCTGTACATATTCATCCCTTTGGTGCGCCGCTACCCTCAATGTATATTTTTAAAACTTGCAAAGCTGTGAAAGTTCACTGCCCTAGATGCATTTCCTGCAAAAGTAGCAACCTCGCCGTCTGTGGCTTGGCCTGACAGAAGGCTTATCATCATGTTGCCTTGAAAGAGATGGCACAGCAGATCTGGCAAAGTGATGTCTGTCATTTTTCCCTTGAAGCTACAGAGTGTGGGTTGATCTTGTGAACAGCTCAGGCTGCCGGCTCCTCTTAGATCTCACGATACCCATCTTAAGAGTCCCAGGGATTCCACATGAGCCACTGTGTAAATCTTGCAAAAAAAAAAAAGACTGTGATGGAAATTAAATGTGAGAACACAAGTTTATAGAAACATGCTCATTTCTTTATTACCACAGCATCCAAATGGAAAAGGAGTGGGAAAATGACTGCATTTAATTTCACCCCTGTGACTCTTCGTATCCAAACAATAGGCTGATTTATTGTTTTTAGTTATGGTCGCAATTGTGGGAGCTTGCATGTGAGTTATGCAAAGGGATATTTTTTTTCCCACTTCTTTTTTGCCACGAATTCCACGGTCCTAAGGGGACACAGGATACTCCTTTCACATTTTTTCCCACATCTTCCCATCACAGGATGTTCCTAACCTATGTCCACATGGTGATCATCAGAAGCAGTCCATGTGACTCCAAACCTGTCCAACAGGCAGGTCTGCAGTGCCAGGTGGCTCCGGAGCTGTCCAGACACTCCCAGGATTGAAACTCCCTCCTCCCTCCTCCCTCCACCCCTTCCCCCCGGTTGTCCGATGGTCAATAAATCAGCGAGGGAAAGTTCTGGGCACGGTGCCAGATTGTGATTATGCTGTCCAGATATCTGCATCTTCATCATAGACAGAGACTACAACAGACATCTGGGAAGCGTCTGGCCCGGTTGCTTTTTAGCTTTTTCCTGCTTTTGGGCTGACTTGAGGGTAATTCACTCCCCGCTAGCCCCCACCACACCCCCCACCTATTCACCACCCACCCCCACCCAACCCCCACCCACTATCGGCTGTGCAGATATCTCTGATGGTTCACAGGCAGAGCATTAAAATAAACAACAGGAGACAGATTTCTGATGCAATCGAATGTGTACTTTCTGCACATTCTTCATTCACATGATCTTTCTGCATCCCCCTTTTTGATTTTGATCTGTTTGGATCTGTTATATCTCTGACTAGAATGCTGTTTTAAATCTGAATTCTGTCATCTCTGATATTGGTATGAAGGTTTTGGAAATTGTAAGCCCACAATGTCAAATGATTAATTCATTTGACACAATAAGCCAAATGCTGACCTGCCAGCCAGGTGGGAATGTAGTAGGGACACGAATGATTTACTAGACCAGAGGATGTGCATAAGGGTGGCTCGGAAAAGGATCTCTTTTTGAACAGCAGCATTACTGATTGAGAACCCGCTGAGTTCTGTGACCTTTTCAACCTGTAACTTCAATCTACCAGCAGCTGTGCGCCCGTATGAAGGTGTCAGGCTATGGGGCTTCAGCTGAGCACCGCCCAACGCCCCCTGCATCCCCCCCTGCATGGCCTGCATCCACTCAGGAGCCTGTGAGCGACAGCCATACTGAGCCATGACAAAGTGTGCTCAGGCTAGGAGGCTGGTAGTGGTGATGGTGGTGGCGGTGGGGTGGAGGCCGGGTGGAAATCTGGCAGACTGCACCACATTCAGACTCAGGTATTGATTTGGAGGGAGGAGACAGCAAGGGTGAGGGCTGGAGGGGATGGGTGGAGGGGGATGGCGGAGGAAACCTGATGCCACGGCGTTGTGATAATGGCCCGCTCCCTCAGGAAATACCTGCCCGGGGTTGGGAGAAAGAGGAAAAAAAGAAAAGAAAAGAAAGGAGAGAGGATGGGGAAGAAAAGGTAAGCACCCAAAACAGCATGGCCATTGTTCCACTACTCGAAGTTCACGGGGCCACGGTGACAACCAAAAACAGTGGTTGCTCTAAGAAACAGAAACAAACCAGACGACCCAGAAGGATCTGCAGCCAACCTCACTCTGCGGTAACATGAGTTGGGAGTAGGGATTATCATTGGACAGCATTGCTGGTTTCTGCTGCCCTGTGCAAATAATTAAATATATCTGGTGTCTTGGTGAACAATAACATGCATAAACTGAATTTGTGCAGGAAAAAGGAAAGTGGAAGTAGCTGATGTGGTCATATGAGTCTGTGACAATATTAGTTGATCCTTAAACAGTTCTTTTTCATTTTTTTTACATTATATTTGTTCCTGTAGCTAATGTCCTTGTAATCCTAGTCTGTTGCAGCACTATGGAGATGTCCTCCAGCCAGTCCCTGTATAAACAAATATGTCTGGTACTAAAAACTGCTAGAAATTGTTAAGTGTTTGCTTGTCTTGTTTCTGCTCTTTCCCAAACCTTCAGCATTCACAGGTGGGCTTAACCATGAAGTGTTGACTGAGGACCTCGAGTAAATTATTAGTTTGTGTTCCACTATCACTGCAGCTGCCAAAAGCTAATTTCACCTCCCCCTGCAACCTATATACAGGACTTTAATCATCGTCATTAGGGAGCCCTGCTTGTCAGAAACTGTGATATTGACATGGCTATAATGACTCTACCTTTGATCCTGTGCTTGGAAAGGTGATTAATGGGCTTACTGATGTCTCTATTAATAGGTGCAGAAGTGCCAGCCACAAGAGTCTTGTTCTCATACTCGTAAGTTTGTTTTGATGTAGCCAAGGGTGTAACGTGAGGTACGCGCTAGGGAAAAATAACTCCTAAACCGCTATGAGTTATTGCATGTAAAATATTGAATTAACTTGTAGATGATGGAATAAGGTTGGGTAATATGCTGCAGGTTAAATGTTTCCTTTCACAGTCTCTTAATAGCTCAGGTTCAACTGACCTTAAGAGGTCAACAGAACAAATCGTGGAATATGAAGCAGAATTGTGAGTTTCTCTCTCAAGGAACAGTATTGTCTTGTGACATTAATGAGAGCTGCAATTACTATCCAGCATAGGGGAACATGATACCAGCATGGCTAGCCATGACAGCTGGTGTGTGTGTGTGTGTGTGTGTGTGTGTGTGTGTGTGTAAGCAGGAAAGCCTAGATGGGGGAGGAGTGCGAAGTAGGGGCAGATGCTGATACAGCTGCAACCTACTGCATGATAGGGGTCGGACGGCGCATGTAATGCTGATTCTCCTGGCACACAAAGGTACACACACTCACACAACAAAAAACACACACACACACACACACAGCCACATACACACACACACAACCTGTTCTTGGAGAGATGAATGAAAGAACAAACCTGCTAAAATTTACAGCCCTTACAGGTTTTTAAAACAAATCTTTTGTCTATTGTGGAAATATACTAGGACTTGTTGCAGCCTGCGCAGCTATAATGATCATCCAATGGCCTCTCTTTTGGTCTTGTACTTAATAATGGGGTAAACTTTAAGAGGCGAGGCACATCTGTGCCATTGTTTCCAGGCCTTCGTAAAACAGTTTATCGCTCGTTTCTCCAGCCCTGCTGGTTGTAGCCAGCAAAGGCGCAAAACAGAAGGGGAAATTTGCGAGGTGTTTTTCCAGGGAGTGTAACTCAAACCGTGGCTGGCTCAGGTCACCTGGCTCATCTCCAGGCAAGACCTTGTGTTAGCTCATTTATGCTTGCATGCCATTGTTCCTCAGCGCTGGTGCTAACACAGCATAGCTGCTAACACTACTTTGTCAGAGTCGAAAAGAAACCCTTCATCCTCACACAGACACACACACACACACATATACACGTAATCAAAGACCCTCCACAACAACTGTCTCTAAACTTGTTCCTCACTGTGCCGTGGTTTGTGGGAAACAGGTGATACAAATCCACACTTTCCAAGATTTGTGTCTGTGAATGAGACAGAATATGCATACTGATCATCTGGGGGGAGTTTTGCTACGTCATGCCGGTGGAAAGAGCCCCCAGGCACAGGCCCACATGGAGTTGGTTGTTTTTAACCAAAAACGTTAATGATTGGAAAGACACAAAATACCGTCCAGAAACTGTTGCCAAAGCCAACTTCTCCATGGTATGTTGACCCTATTAAGCTGGAATCTGAACTTTGTGGCCATTCCTCTGGGGTCTGAGTGAGTTGTCTGCCTTCATCTGAGACTGATGAATTTGGCTGTTTAAAAGTATGTGTAAGTGAGAAAAATACTGGCATAGAATTCACCTCACAGTTCCCAGTGAGCTGTCATGGGACACCTGGGGTGCATTTCTCGTACAACTATGAATGTTAGCACTGAACCACCATTGTACAATGTTAGTTTGCACTAGCAGCTCAAGTCCGACTGTTTCCCAAGAATAGCCAACCAAAATGGTACCATTGAAGTTTACACTAACTTGGTCTGTATGACCTTTGTTCCTACTACCATGTTTCCAGCTGTTTTGAAAGTGTTTGCAGAGTACTCGGATGCATTCCCGGCGGGGAGCATTTTAACTAATTTGTGTTTAAATTGTCATGCAATTTGAAGCCATGAGCTTCAAAATGTGAAGTTCAGAAGATTAATCTGAAGAGGAGAAGAGTAGCAGCAATCTGGCCAGTAAAAAATAGTTTGGAGAAACAAGTTCCACAGAGGTATGGCTCACCAGCACCTTGACTCTAATCTTGTTGAATTTCGGTGGCATCAAAACCATAAGGATGTTTTCCACTGCTGGTAACAATTGCCTAATTCTACCCTCCTGTTTAAAGCAGGCCATCTCCACACATTATGCACTTTAGAAATAAAGTAAATTGATAATTTATTGTGTAGAATGTTTATGTACCTTGCACCTTAGGCTAATTGTAGCCTCACACCAGCAACACCTGTCCCTAGTGCACCTATACAACAACACCTGGCAAAAGGAAAAGTGGTAAATTCTCCTCCTATACTCTTAAAATGAATAAAAGATAGTTAGGCAATTTGACAACTAACAACTTTTATAACAACAGCCATTGCTCAAAATGACTGTACGGTGCAATATATTGTGCTTTCAGATAATGATTACAGATAACCCCAAAGCACCATATTTTTAAATAACCTAGCTTTCATGACCAATTATCTCAATCTGAGATTAACCTTGGTCTGATCACAGAGCATTCATCTCCAATTTCTCTGAGGTGGGATCAACAAGCCTAGATCAAAATGCCACTGTTGTTTCTTGTTTTAGGGTGGTAGCCTAAGCCCACCTCCAAGTGTAAAAGCTCAATTTTGATTTGTTCCCTATCTCAGGCAAATTAAATCAAGTGCAAATAAAGCCCCATTTACATTAATACATTTTCAGATGATTTCTGAGACTAAGTTGTTGCGGAAGCACTGTTCATCCACATTAATCTACCAGTTTCGCGCTCCCAAGATAAAACGATTCGGAAACGCCAGCTCCCTCGAATTCATGTGAAAACAATTGTGTTGCGGGCTCTGTGGAGATGACTAGAAACAGAAACCTTTGGATACGGTGGCGTAAACTCTCTAACGTGACCAGAGTCTCAGGCAGTTTCGCATTTCTGTGAGGAGGGGAATGGTTTTAATTGTGTTTTAATTCTGATAGAGGATCCGAACCAGTGTGGATGCAGCTTAAGACGCAGAGCAAAAATCAAATCGCTTGCAGATCAGGATTTTCAGGGTTTTTTTTGTAAGAGGTGTTTATACTGTATGTCCTTTGTATCATCATATTCCATTAAAAATATGATTATTATAATATTTTAACATATATATATATATATATTCCCTAATACCAAACCAAAAGTCTGAACTGTTGCAGTGTGCAAGGGGTAATAAATCAGTCCTGCAGTTCCCTCGTTAATAGACACAAGAAAATTGCTGAACGCTGAAATGTAACGATTTCTCTGGCAAACTCTCTATTAAAGAAATATTACCCTGGACATGTGGTCAGCAAATTGTCCAGGGCTGGACTGTGATCAACAGGCCTTGATAAATGAATGGAATATGTGTATAGACATTTGTCAACCCGACATTTTCACATAAAACACTTATAATCAAAGAACCTCTTTAAATGATAATGGCTTAAGCACTATTTTAACAGTAATTTATATCTTGGAAAGCGTCACTGAATATGATACAACTTATTCAACACTGATAAAATGTTTTGAAAGGTGATTATTAAAATTGATTTTTTTTTTTTTTTTTGAATGCAGTGCAGTTTATATTTGTAGGTGTCCTGAGATGTCCTTGTATTCAATTCAATTCCGTTCAATCTTTATTACAGACATTACAACATGTCCTGATGTATTAAAGTTAGATTGTTGCTGTTAACCAAAAATAGATTGTTTTTAAATACTTCTTCTTCTACTTTAGTAGAAGCCTAACATGGATCAGGGCACCTTCTGAGAGAAGTTAAGTTCTCCCACGTCAAGGTCCAAGCTCAGAGTGGACATGGCTGACTCTGGAATCCAGAATGAGAGAAGCCATAACCCCAGACAACCCAGCTCAGGCTCGTCCCTAGGGGAAGAGTTGAGGCGGAGCAGAGGCCAGGGCCCCAGGCAGTCTCATGCATGTCATTTGTCTTGCGTGCGCTCTCTTTGATACTCATGACTTCTCATGTTTGCCTCTCCCAATGTCTCCCGAAGGAGGAAAAAAAGAAGAAAGGAAAAACAAGAGAACATCAGTTAGATAAATGGTTCTGCATAAAGCCCATATGCCATTGCTGCCATTTTACATGTGTGTCGACGTGTGCTAGTGACTTTGGCAAAACATGTTGCTGCTCTAAATCTTTGCAGTGTCTCAAGATTGATGCAGTTCATCAAAATGATGTTGATGCAGTGTTGATTCAAATTCAGGTGCTGCAGTCTGACTCACACAAGTACTGTCAGCGACTGGCTGCTTCAAATTCTAAGCGCTCAGATTTGCTACGGACCCATTAAAACACAGACATACCAGACACACATTTCTGCTGAAAGGTGGTGAAGCTGCTTTTAGAAAGAACATCTCTGTTTGTTGTGTATTTGAGAGGTACATCATTAAAAGAAACATTGACATGTATCACAGGCCAGTCATCATTAAAATAAATGTTTCAGATTTATTTACTTTCCAGACACCCATTGCAGGGCGTTTTCTATGTTTAGTTGAAGAACTTTTCTGTAAAGTATAATGAATATGTTGATGTCTGCTTTGTACTGGTTTTGTACTTCTCCCTCACAATAATAATCTACACACCTCATTTTTGGAATTTTACCATGGTGTGACTGCACAGTGTAGCTAGACTGGTTCACAAGGGTCTGCCAGTTCTTGCCTGCATGGAGTTCTTCATGAATAAATCGGTGCTGAGAGGTCTAATTTAGCCAGGAAATGGACCTAGGAGGGGCGTTGACTGCCAGTAAGCCAAATACCGTTTTTTCGTTTTGCACGCAATAGAGGGGAAACAACTCTGGTTTTTAGTTGAATTTCCCTCACAGCGATAAATCAATTGATAGCACCTGCATCCTTACAAAAGGTCTTGTGCTATGAATAGAAGTTAATAGGACAAACTCTATAAACAAAAGGTCACCAAGGGTGTTATTTTGTAAGTATTATCATATCAGCTGGGCCAGTTGAGCTTTATTGTGTGATAATGTGCATGTCTTGGCACATAATAGCGGAACAATTATTCTTTGCTTCACAGGTTTGAAGGTGGGTCAAAGTTAGCGGACATACTTTTTTTGCCTGACCAGAGTCTGGACATGACATACACCAGACGCAGTTAAGACAGCCGTTCCCAGTTTATCACCCTAATTATAGTCCAAAGAAGGAGTCCAGCGCAGAGGCCCATGTAAGCTACAGTGCAGCGAGGCTGGGAGGGTGGCAGCGGTGTCAAGGAGTGAGGTGAGCTACGCCTCGCAACAATGTGTAGAATTTACGGTATATGAAAGGCCTGTATCCCAGCAGGATTCCTTTTATTAGCTCGCCTCAAATGACCAGGTCATTAAACATCAATGGGCCGCCATCGGGCGGCAGCCGCAGGACATTGCCAAGGGAGAGAGGCTGCGAAAAGGGGCCGGAGCGCTGCTGGATGTTCTCACCCTTCGTGTGGCTTTATTTGACACTGGCGGAGAGTGTGGACAAGGGCTGTTTCGAGAGACAATAATCACTCTCTCAACTTAATGGGGAGACACAATAGCACAGGCCAGGCTCAAATGCAAGGCTGGCGACTCATGGCAGTCCAAGGCAAACATCTCCAGCCTTGGTGGACTGCCACTCAGTGCAATAGCTAGAAACGTCCAGCAGTCTCAGAAGGCTTGTGGACTTCAGTTGAGCTCTTGTGAGTCCATATGAGGAACAAGCTGTGAAAATGTGCACACACATAAACAATACTTTATATGTATTCAATAAAATCTGATTTTTTTTAATAGTCTTTTTTATGTTTCTTTTTATGTTTTACAGTTTAACATATATTTGATTCCTCTTTGACACATACTCAGAGCAAAGAAACATCCTTCCACATGGTAAAAGACAAAATGCATAGCCATCAGTCTTTCATTGTCATAAGGGGGAGAGTATCTGCACTGCTACACATATTTCCGTGATCTTAAACTATATGTGGTTTTCTCAGACGAAGAGACGGAGAGAGAACGAAAGAGTGATAAAGGGCCAAAATAAGACTCAAAGATTACCCTTGAGACACTGACTGCAGTCATGGAAAACGGAGGAACCACTGCCATGGCCTTTGATGGTTTTAACATAGCTTATACTCCTTATGCTCTAACCCTTTCAGACTGTCCTTCTGTGAATGAGTGAGTGAATGAATGAATGAATGAATGAATGAATGAGTGTTTTTGCTTTTCTGCGCGTTTTTTACACTGACATTTTTCCTCTAATGTATGTACACATTACTATAGACAGGACATTATTTTAAAGTCCAAATGATTGTACAGCAGTATTCAGAGATGAACTTTGGCTGAGGGTAGGCCGACCATCGTTATCTCGTCCCTCTGTGAGTGCCTGTCCCCGAACAGTCCTCTAGTCATACCCAAAGGTTACATATTTCCCTCCGTGGTCCTCAGTGGTGGCATTAAAATAAGACTCAATCAAATGGTAGAGTAGTTAGGGCTCGTTTTTTTTTTTTTCTCGACTCTTGAGGGGCAGAAGGAGGTTGCAGGTCAGAAGCCCGATCCCCATGGCCTGAGTAGAATCAATTTAGATGTGCTCTCAGGCCGTCCATCTTCCTGTCCATGGAGGAAAAGAAACACTGCACTGTTCTGTTGACTGTTAGAGAAGCAAGGGAGGGAGGAGACCCACACTTTTTTTTTCTTTTCCTTACTTTTTTTTTTACTCTGACTTACTTTGAGCTAACAGAGGAAGTCTGACAGGACATATGCCCTGGCTCCAGGTTTTAGCTTTAACGGCGAAAAAAACTGTGACACCTCTTAGACCTTTGAAACGGTGAGCCAAGACATGCAAGAGAAAGCATATGGTCCCGCTCAGGATGAACTGATGTGACACTACTTGTTTTATTTTTTAGTTTTCTTTTACTTCCTCTGTTTGAAAAAAAAGAAAACATATGTGAAGCCCTTCTAATCCACCCCTTCCCACCATTCCCACCATAACCTCCAAGCATCCACCCACCCACCCTCCTACCCCCCTAGTTTGAAGAGGAAATGATACCTGTCTAGACAGGATGTAGTGTGGCATTAGAGGATCACATCTGTGGGAATACAGTTGGGCTTTCTATATGCCAGCATCCCTGTGTGTAGGTCTTCCATCCACAATGGTGTGAGTTTGATTTATGAGCGTGTGACAAAGGTGAAAGCATTTGTGTCAAGCCAAGGGCCTGAGCTCCAGTGTAAAAACACCTAAAGATCAAACATGAAAGTAGTGAATAAAAATGGTGGAATATACTTTTAATCTCTTGTATAAGGGAAAAATGGGAGCAATATTATAGTTGGAGGAAGAGTGCATTAACTAGCAATGGAAAATATAAAAGCCCTATTTACAGGGAACATGTGAAAGGTACAGCACACACACACACACTCACACACACACACACACTTGTATTTATTCAAGGAAGACAGAAAATTGGAACTGGGCACAGCTGCAGATGTCACTGAGAATTAATCACTGTTGTAGGTGAGCTGGCACGATGGTGGCACTTTGAGTCAACAGTTTACACAGCACAGTTTATGGCCATTGCGCGTGCTGAAAGAACAACTTCTGCATCTCACAAGTGCAGCACAAGGCGCCATGTTTTTTTCTCTCTCTGTCTTTGCACTCGCCCCCACACGTTTGACATCACATAAACATCTGCCCTTTACACTTTTTTTGTAGCTGCGAAGGGTTATTCCATTACATGCCTGCCATTTGTTTTGATTTATGGTCCAATGTTTGTCTCCCTGTGAACAATTAAGAGACATTTGCATTTCCCTGCTACGGAAGAAACAGGTCTGAGCGTGGAGTGGTTCCGAGGTGAGCCAGTTCCTTTATTCGGGGGCCAGCGGTCTTGTCAGAGTGTGTTGAGCCACATCGGCATTGAGGAAAAGCACACTGGGCCGCTGGACCGGCAGATGCATGACGCACTTATGAACGTTTCCATCGGGACTGGCCACAACTGCCGACTCTATACAGGCCCAAAATAGACCTGTTAGAAAAGGTGCTCTTTATATTTGCAATTTTACTGTAAATGTTTTCTTGTGGAACAGCATTAGATCATGTATGGGCATTGGACTCACCAGGGGCTCCATTAAACTGAAAGAGGGATAAAAGAATTTTCCTGGGCCTAAGCCTGCATTGCTAATACTAGCCCTAATAAAAGTGTAGCACTGAAGATTGTTTAAGACTGCCCCTTTTCTTTGGAAATGAAAGAGTTAATGTAAAACATTGAGGGCTGGTTTTAAGACTGACAGTTTCATTGATTCTAGAATTATTGGATTTATTTCCAATGAGCTGAAGCTAATGTCATTCGACATCAGCTAATATTTTGATCTGCAGAGTGAATATACAGTACGTGGTACCACAGGCCCAATGTGAGCGTTTAAGATGTCTTGGTTTCATCAAGTCTTTTTTTTTCTTTTTTTGTACTTGGTAATGTGTGTTACTGTATTTCTGTAATTCATAGATCTCTGTTTTTCCACGAGCCTTCACGGATCTGTGGTGTAAGTCAAACCAGCCTCCAGCCCCCCAGTCGAAAGGAGGACGGATGGGACGTTTAGGTTGAGCTTAATTCGTCTTGCCAATCCGGCTTCCTGAGAGGCTGGCGCCAGTTCCACCCCACCCCACCCCACCCCACCCCGCACCCCAACCCCCATCAACTCAACATCCACCCCCACACACACGCCCTCACC
>JAVQKI010034092.1:0-10468 GCA_036025975.1 Nematalosa erebi
TTGATCTACAGAATAAAATGTTTGACTGAGTGCTCATCAAAGACTGGTGATTCCATATTTTTTGCCAGGGGTTGTAGAACCACTGATGAGATGCTGTCTTTTTATTCACTGATGTGTGCTTGCATAACTTACTAGGAAGTTTGTATGTTTTTCTCAACATCTGTTGACATATAATATTGAACAACCTTCTCTACCTGACTGAATGGTGCATTTTAATGGGCCTTTAGAACACAATTGGCTGTCTGTCAGCTTACTGCTAAGGTAGCCTTTTAGGTATGCAACTAAGTGTTCAAGGTTGTTTTTTTTTTTCTTTTCTTTCTCTCAATGTATTTATTCATCGGTTTAATTTATTATTTTGGCAGAATGGAAGGAAAATATTTCATTAAGGTAGCTCGAAACCACAGCTTGAAGTCTATCAGGTGTTGTTGTCAGGAGCTGCTGACAGGAAAGAATGAGCCCTGATTCAACATTTCTTTCTTTTGTTGTCATCTGCCGCTATTCAGCTTAAGAAAAACTTCCGACATTGAATGTAATTGTGTTTACAACAATTACCCTGTAACTTCACATGAGAAAGAGACAGAAAGAAGTCCTTGTTTTTCCTTGCAGCTCAGAAGAGCTTAGGCCTATACAGTATGGCTGCTAGGATATAATTGGTGAGAAATTGAGCTGTAGGATTCTCACAAACACATTATGGCACACTGTATACAGGTCTTTCTTTGCCTCCCCCCTCCAGGTGGTGACTGCTTCACCTCCACAATTTCAGTGGCCCCTGGGTAAACAAGGACATTGACTTTAAACCAGTCCAATCAAACCAGGCAGAGTTTGCAATAAGGAGCTGTTGCTGTGATACCTGAGAGTTCACCATCTGTTTTCAGGGGATTAACATAAATGCGCTCCATGTCATCCTGGAACAAAGCACAGTTCACTGAGTAAAGAGTGTTTCAAACTGTATTGAACTCCTACTGGCAGCAATGCCAGTTTTAAGGCCTGTTTAAATGAGACTCATTCTTCTGTGAGCTTGTCGTTTGTGTGCGAGTGTGTGTGTGTGTGTCAGAGCAAACCACATCCAGACTCTATCTCTATCCACCATTGAGAAGTAGTTATGCGCCCGCAGACTAAGCAGTAGTATTGACTGACAGATAGTCATCCTGATAGGGACACCACCACATGAGAGAGGCAGATCGCCACACTTTCCGACTCTCTGCTGCTTCAATCCACTGCCTCCCCTGGGCACCTGATTGATTTGTGTGTGTCTGTGTGTGTGCGCGCGCGTGCACATGCGCATCTCCCTTGCCGTTACACTGCTTACCCCAATCTCTTTTCACATTTCAGGCCCGAACTGAGAGCATGTTACTCTGACATCAAGAGAGATAAAACAGACAAACAAACAAACAGACGAATAAACAAGCCCTTTAATCTGCTGAAATCTCTGTAGGGACTCCCACTCCCATAGTACGATGACTGTTGAGTGTTTTATGTTCTTGGGATTGATGTGATTGTGCTGGAGTTTTTTTTTTTTCTTTCTTCTTTAGTATTGCTCCCTTGTGCTTCATAATGCTCAGGTGAAAGGTGAATGGAAAGAGAGACAGACACACGCACACACATATACATTGTGAGAGAGAGAGAGAGAGAGAGAGAGTGAGAAAGAGAGACTGCAGAGAATAAAGTCTTACTCTGTCTTACTTAAATAGGATGTGAAGATGGGCTCTGTAAGCCCATCGATGTCATTAATTATCAAGAATACAAGATTTGTGAAATATATACAGCTGTATATTAGCTGTTATGCATTGTTAAATATGCTGGCATAATATTAAACGTACTGTAGATTGGAATGGAATCAAAGCCATCATTTGTAGAGAAGAGAAGTGCAGCTGTACTATGGTTTTCTGTTTGTTCCTTCAACTGTTTTTCTCTCTACCGACCTACTGTGCCATTCTTCTTTTAAGGAGGCCCTGTGCTAGCCTAGAAATTTAGACACATCCTCGCGGTAACAAATAGTTTAGCTCAGCAGGTACGTCTAGCAATGCACCATGAGGTTTTACCAAGCCTTGGTAAGACCAATCACTATGCTGTCTTTGTGGAGAGTCGTTGGGCAGGCTTAGCAAGGTAACGACAGGGTTGTCAACAGTGGCCAAGGAATAGCGGTTGTTTGAATAGGCTTTGGGATTGACTTTGGAGGAGTTAGACTTGGGCTTTAAGCAGAAAAAGGCATTTCAGAGAAGTAGGTAGGCTATTTTGGTGTTGTTGCTTTGAGGATTAAGCCCGGTCTATCAGTCATGCCCAGGCTATACATATATTATAGGATGGCTTGTCAGGCTAGCCCTATGTAACTATTTTAGCTCAATTTACTTTAATTTAACAGGTTGTCATTGTCGTGGCTCTGTAACACTTTATGAGTCGATCAGTGGCAGCTTCCACATCCCCTAGTGCATCTGGGTGGAGAGGGAAAATGCAAGGTTCAACCGACGAGCCACAGTCAAGTCTCATGGGGAGTCTCAGGCCTCACCAACTAACAAATTGCTTTTAAAGCCCTACACGCAAACACGCTCCCAGATAGGCACTGGCTAGATATAAGCACAATGTACCAAGGGGACCCAAACATTCATCATGGAACAGCTAAAGACAAAGGAACAGAAAAAAAAACGATATCGGAGGAACAGAGAAAGAGGAAACGGCAGTGCTGTGAAATATCTAGTCCAAAGCTGTAGGAGGAGCTCTGTAGAGATGTGTGTAAACACAAACCTGGCCTAAACTGAGAAAGGAATGGTCGCTCCTGCACAGGCAAGCTTTAATTGCCCCTCTCCTCCCCCTTCATGTAGCTCTACATGGTGAGGACTATGCTGGAGTCCCTCATTGCAGACAAGAGTGGCTCAAAGAAGACGCTCCGCAGCAGCCTGGAAGGCCCAACCATCCTGGACATCGAGAAGTTCCACCGAGAGTCCTTCTTCTACACACACCTGCTCAACTTCAGTGGTAAGGTCTTAGTAGACACACAGCAGACAGATGCTGGCGGATCTGAGGTCTGCAGCGGTACAGCCATTCAGTTGTACATGTTTTACTTATATCTGTGAAAGCCATATACACACCTTGTAGAAATGTTTTATAATAACTAAAAAAACAAACTGTGTAACCCATGTATTAACCACAATGTACTAAAGACTACTTGAGTTTTAATGGTACTTGGGTGCACAACATAAAATTACTTTTTCATGTTTTGATGTCATGTTTTAATGCTCCCTCACCTCACCCAAGACAAGCACATTATCAAAGACCATTAGCTCGTAACAGTCATGGGTAATACTGGGGTAGTGCTGGATCTTTATGTAAGATTGCTCATTGCAGTGCAGGCTAAGGGGCCAAAATTTCTCTCGAAATGGGCTTTTTTTTTTCCCAAAACAGTTTTCTGCAGAAACAGCTTTTCACTTTCATTATTGACCAATTACCAAGGCAGGGGTCCACACTCTAAATGCTCCTGACTGTAAGTGTTTTCTCCTTAAGTGGTAAGCTGCGTCACCTCTTCGTAATCGGATTCCTGTCTTCATGTTTTGTCCCGTCAGAGACCCTGCAGCAGTGCTGTGACTTGTCCCAGCTGTGGTTCCGGGAGTTCTTCCTGGAGCTCACCATGGGGCGCCGCATCCAGTTCCCCATCGAGATGTCCATGCCCTGGATCCTCACCGACCACATCTTGGACACCAAGGAGGCGTCCATGATGGAGTGAGTGACATCGGTCAACGACAGTCCTACGTTTCCTTTAGTGTGTGTGTCTGTGTGTAAAATGTGTTCATTGCTTAACTTGGCTCTTGTCAACTTCTTTCTGCAGGTATGTGCTCTATCCCCTTGACCTTTACAACGACAGCGCACACTACGCCCTGACCAAGTTCAAGAAGCAGTTCCTTTACGACGAGATTGAGGCAGAGGTAAGGGCTCAGCACTGTCTTAGCGCGACCATGTGCAAGCTGTTCTGCTCCCTTCCCCTCATAAAGGCACCATTGAACATGAGATATCTCTGTGGGACCCATCAGACACTGAGGAAACAGCAAGGATGAGGACACAATGCCCACATGTCCGCACAATGTCCATGAGTACAATGGAGACTTTCTTATGAGTTGAGGATGTCGTTTTCTTCAAACCTTTTATGAAACTGTGAATAGGACACTGGGGAGAGTCGACTGCTTGTTTAAATAGGGATCTGGCCTTTGCCTGTGCTGTTTCAAGGATTCAAGGAAGCTAGCTGTCAAATACATAAAGTGCCTATTTATCTAGGTATTTTTTGTTCAGGACAAGACATGAAACTTGTCTTGCGCTCATGGCCATGTTTTAAAAGACAAAGTTCTCTTTATTTATTTTTTTGATAGGTCAACCTCTGCTTTGACCAGTTTGTTTACAAACTCGCCGATCAAATATTCGCCTACTACAAAATCCTGGCTGGAAGGTACCCATCATTTTTTTCCTCAGCTTTATTAGCCGACATTTTTAATTTTTCTTAATCCGTTTAGTCTGCTATGCTCCGAGCATGGATAGAATTTCAAGGGATTGTTTGTGAACGTTTCAGACTTTTGTGTGTGTGTGTGTGTGTGTTTGTGTGTGTATGCCTTAGCCTTCTCCTGGACAAGCGACTGAGAGCAGACTGTAAGAACCAGGGTGCCAACATTCCATGGCCGGCATCTAACCGCTACGAGACACTGCTCAAGCAGAGACATGTGCAGGTGAGGACGACTTGTCTGTAATGGGTCTTCAGCAGTCACTTTCATATTATTTAGTTAAACAGGATCAGTGCATAGTAAAAATTAGCCTTGTACATTACAACGAGAAATAAATTGTACTAGTTTTTGGCGAATTTCACTTTTCTTCTAGATCAGAGTCTCTGTGTGGAGGAAGGTGGAACAGTAAAATAATTGCAGAATTAGATGTAAATGGAGTACATCACACCAGGTCATAAAAATGCCTTCTGCCCTTCAGTCTAATAACGTTCATTTACAAATCTCTGCAAGGTTTAAGTTGCAATGCAATGTTTCAGCAACATCATGTTTTGAGGCACAGTTGCACCCACAATCTGAAACGACTTTAACATCCCCCCTTTTCTCCCTGATTTTTCCCCCTGTGCATAGCATAGATGCATCACTGTCTGTGATGTAGTTAAAATGCATTAGCTGACCGGAATGGATTGAGTCGTTTTTAGAAGACACAAATGAGAGTTTTCCCAAGGTTATATAAATGATGTAAACTTAAGAAGTAAGATTCGGTGCCAAAGCACAAACAAGCCCTGATAAAAAGTTTCCCTGTGGTCATTTAATTATGTAGACTGATGAGCATAGATTCAGTGCCAAGAAGCACCAAGCGGCAGTAATTCTTCCTAAGAAAATATGACTAGTCTTACGACTTCTCACTGGATGCAGTGTTTATAATCGTTTTTATTAATTCATACATATTTTTTCTTCACATTATGCATAATTCTGAAACCATAAATTATTGCAGTCGCGCCTTGCTGACCAGCTTGCCGTAGTGTAGATTTTTCTTTACATCCCTCAGACTGCTGTGATCATTCTCTTTTAGTGCAGGCATAAAGTCTTGGTATGAGGTATGTCCATCACATGCCATCATCATCAAAGGGGATGGTGTGCGCCGTGTTCAGTGCTCCTTGTGTTATATTAATGACTCAGGTCTGAATGAAGACATTACGGATGGGAACGTGGGGAGATGAGAGGAAAGCTGTATAGTATTATTATGACTGGTCTTCTCATCCCACTCTGGTCAGGTTCACCACCTCAGTGCACTTATTTATAACCTGGTGCACCTGTGGCTGCCTGTCAATCACGTGTGCTGTGTGTAGTCAGTGTTTTGGCTTTGGTGCTTGTTGACTTCATCTCAACACGTCAGTGGGCTTATGCCTGCTGCTCTGTTCCTGCACCCGTCATCCCTGTGTCTGTCTATATCTGTGTGTGTGTGTGTCTCTGTCTGTGTCCGTGTGTCTATCTGGCTGCGTCTCTGTGTTTGTTTTATCTTTCTGAATCTGTCTTTGTGGATGGTTGTTGGTCTGTCAGTCTGTCAGTGTATGTGTCCCTCCATCTCTGTCTGCTGTTTCTGCCTCTCCCCTGAAATCTGCCTGTTTACTTGTTTGTTCTCTATGTTTGTTTTTATTTTGAAATTCTCTTTGCCCTGTCTAGCTCTCTGTCTCTCACTGGTTGTGTTTTGCTCGTCTGTCTATCTACTAATGTCAGTGTTTGTCTGTATGTTGCTTGATATAATGTTTGATCCGGTTCTGTTCCATATCTATTGAGTTCCTCTTATCTTACTGACTCTTAATCTGTCCTTGTGTCCAGTCTAATTCGACTAATATCTTTTCCTCAGCTGCTGGGTCGCTCCATTGACCTGAACAGGTTGATCACCCAGAGAGTGTCTGCGGCACTCCACAAGTCTCTGGAGCTGGCCATCGGCCGCTTCGAGAGCGAGGACCTCACCTCCATCATGGTGAGCGCTGCAGCACACACACTATTACACACACTTACACCCTCCCACACCCTCTCCACCCCCCCAGCAGTGAGTCTCTGTGGGCAGATGTGCGAATGAAGTTCAAATCTTAGATCACTTTAGATGCTGCTCACTCACTTCCCAGAGAGGACCGCTGACTCCTCAGTGGGTTGAGCTGGAGAGAGAAGTTATCTGCTGTGTTGTAATAGAAACTAGATGAGGAAACCAGATAGGGGAAAACTGTTTTGCAATTGAACACGTTCTTCAAACTTTCACTTAGAGTTTATGGATGAATCCGTCAGAGTTAATGCATATAAAAGCTACACCTGGCCAATTTTGGCAGTCAAATATATTTTATGTAATATTTATATCATTACTGAACCTCACAAGCAGAGATTTCTTTCCAGGCAGATGAAAGAAATTCTTTCTTGTTTTTTTTTTTTTTTTTTTAAAGTCTTTTCTGGCAGGTGTGGGTTTAATGAAAAGCCATCTGCAAACCCAATTGAAATGCAGCTCAGAGCAGAAATCATTTAGTGAGAGTCTCTTCCTCCTCTAGACAGCTGAACTAGCAAGCTGTGTGTGTGTGTATGAAATGCACAATGTACACTTACCTACATTGGCCTCATTGAGTCCTTGTGCCTCTCAGGAGAGAGGGTGTGTGTGTGTATGTGCGTGTGTGAGAAGTATGATTGAGTGCTCCCCCACACACTGTTGTCCATCTGTCTGTACTACATACACCTGCAAGCGTTTCACTGTGTCTGTGTGGGCCCCATCAGGAGCTGGAGGGGCTACTGGAGATCAACCGCATGACCCATAAGCTCCTGAGCAAGTACCTGACACTGGACAGCATGGACGCCATGTTCCGGGAGGCCAACCACAACGTGTCGGCCCCCTACGGCCGCATCACCTTGCACGTCTTCTGGGAGCTCAACTACGACTTCCTACCCAACTACTGCTACAACGGCTCCACTAACAGGTATGATAGTTGGCACAGCAGGCACGAGACATCAACCTTGCCTCGTCTTTGTCGCTGTAATGTTTAACACCTTGCCTTTTCGCCCTTCAACCGAGAGAGAGTGCTTTGAGTGGGTGCTGAAAGACAAGTGGCGGGCTTGACTCTAAAGCAACAGAACATCAAAGCACCTCGAGGAGTTCTTTTGAAAACCTCAGCCTGTAATCATGACATAACAAAAGTCTTGCCCTGAGAGCTTAATGGCTGCAGATTCTGTCTTCAGTTCCAGTGCCTTGTGTTTTCAATTTGTCCTATCTGGCACTAAAATTGAGGAGGGGAAGATGGACAGGCTAACAGTGGGAGGCGGACAGATAACCAAGACGATTTGAAGGAAGAGATAATTGAGAGCAAGAGAATGGGAAGAAATCAGACCTCCTTTTGAAGAGCACCTCTCCTTGTCAGTCTGTCACCAGTGAGGAAGATGTGTGTGTGTGTGTGTGTGGTGGGAGGAGCTGGGGAACATAATCATAATCATGTTTCAGAGCACAAGCCATAAGTCTGACCCATTCAGTCCCACCACCATGGCCACCACCTCCTTTTAAAGTAGAGAAAGAGAGAAGATAATGAGATGCCACAGATCTGACCTGATGTGCGACCACAATGACAAGGCTAGGGAGAGGTGAGCTAAGGACACAGGAGAGGGGGAGGGGGGGGGGGGTGCTAAGCAGAGAGGAATGAATAAGTGGGGAGGGAAGAAAAGGGGAGATGCAACAAAAGAAAGATGAGAGAGAGAGAGAGAGACAGAGAGAGAGAGAGAACACAAGTGAAAGAACAAGGGTTATGTGGCAGTTAGAGGGAGGGAGATGGTGAGAGGGAGACCGATGGATAGAGGGGAAGAGAGGACAAGTGCGGAAGTGTGCATCATGAGATGAGAACAAAGGTGATGTGACCAGAGTGACGGAGAGGGAGGGAGTGAGTGAGTGAGTGAAAGAGAGACAGATAGAGGAAAAAAGAGAGAACAAGTACAGAGGTATGCATCAGAGGGATGTGAGAACACGGATGATGTGACGGAGCGGGAGGGAGAGAGAGAGAGAGAGAGACGGAGGGATTGGTTGCCTCCACCTTTACAGCTGAGTTGTGTGCCCAGGGCGTAATGACTGTCTGGGTCTGCTATAGAGTCAGGCTGGCTGGATGCTGCAGCTGGAGTTTAGTGAGAACTTTGATAAGGTGGGCACAGCCTCAGACAGACTAGACCTGATGTTGCGGTGGCTGCTTCTCTCCAGGATTATATCTGATGCGGCACCAGCTGGCCAGACAGACTTCTTTACCGAGCAGTTTACTTTTCTGAGTTTACCAGCGGGAACAGAGTTACTCGTTATTCCCTTTACTCAGAAACGGTGGCACATTCTCACTCTGCTGTTGAATCTGCACATGAAATATTCATAAAACTGGCTCAATACAAAGCCTGTGTTTGCAGGATAGTCAGTATAGATTAAAATACATACAGCGGTGAAAATAGGTATTAAACACGGATCAATACTTTTTCCCCCTGCCATTTCACTTTATTACACATACCATTATTTTTGATGTTAAAGTTCAGTTGAGAGTAAAATCATCTAGTATACTGTAAAGCTCAGATTTCCCTGTATGTCTCCCTTCTCTTTTCTCGTCTAATTGTTATTTCTTTTCTCACTTTATAGATTTGTTCGCACAGTCCTTCCCTTTTCCCAGGAGTTCCAGAGGGACAAGCCTCCAAATGCCCAACCCCACTACCTGCATGGGTCAAAGGTGAGTTTACACCTTGAGGAATCTCCCATGAAGGAGATTGAAATGGAATATGAAATACATGTGAAGTGTCTCCATCAGCTGAAGGGAGAAATTATTACATTTTAGTGAAATATCTGTTGAACAGAGAAAAGATTTGCTCTTTAAAGGAGAAATCCAGTGTGATTTAAATCATAGCCTTGTTGTTTGAAATCATACAGGGGTATCTGTAGGAAAAATATGAAGGAAATTTGATTGATTCACATCAGAGTTTTCCTTTAAAGATGCATATGCTTCTTGACTCTGGGATTTTTTTTTTTTTTTTTTTTTTTGGGTGTTTTTTTTGTGTTCGAGGTTGACTTATTAGTTAGATACTCCCCACTGCTACAGTAGCCTGCTCCTGAAGCGGTATGTTTCTATTGGAGTGGTACTGTGCTGTACTCATTGCCCATTACTCCTCTCCCAATCACAGAGCCAGAGCGATGCAGCAAAATGGGACGATATGCAGTCAAGTGTTTCATATGATTGGCTGTTTAAATTGTGCAATAAACCTGTGGAGGAGATGTACTCTGCCCATCACAGAGACTGAATAAAGGCTCTGACTGAATAGAACCTGAGCCTGAACAGCAAATATACAGCCCATAAGGGAATTGCAGCAACGTACAGAGATGCCATTCTAAATGATGTCTTGTCTGAAATTGTTATTACCGCTAGAATAATGATGCGATTTTACATTCTCCTCCATTGCTGCCACCATCTCATATTGCACCACACCACATCATATCCACATCTGAGGTGTCATGTCCCTCATATGCTCCCATAACTGTTGTCACATGGTGGAAAAATGTTTCAGACATTTAAGGGCCTCAGGGTACAGTTACACAAAAATTTATTTTATTTCTTCACATCTCAGCCAGCGAGCGAGGCTAATGAAGGGCTGAAAAGCGATATTCTCATTGTGCTTTCACAGTGAGACTAATTATCTTTTAGCAGAGCCTTAACTCACAATGCTTGGGTGATGACTGAGAAAGGAAAGGGAAAAATGTTATATCTTAGAATCAGACAGGTGGTCTTGCTACCAGTGCAAATACAAGTCATGTTTTACCCCAGTGACTGTTGACTACATAAAGCAGGATATGCATGGAGCTTGAAACACAGTAATACAATGATGTGATTTTTGCGGACACCCTACTAAGGAAAATTTTTAAATTAGTTTGCTTTCATTTTCCATTTGTTTGATTGTCAGCTACTGAGAACATTAACATTTTTCACAAAAAAACAAAA
>JAVQKI010034116.1:0-2500 GCA_036025975.1 Nematalosa erebi
CACAGATGAGTCACCAAACACCATTCTTGTGTATCATTACATGAATGAATCAGTGAATGAGCTTTGTAGTCAGGAGTGTTTAACATTCAGTCCACATAAAGTATTGTTTAGTAAAATATTGTCGTCAAGCAAGCAAGATTTTGTGTAGCATGGGAAGTTGGTGGTATATTCAAAGCTATGGCCCACCACAGTATTCTGTGAGATAACTATTTGGAAAAGGTGTGGATCATTGCATTATGGTGCGTAATCAAGAACTCATGCTGTCAGAGATTTCACTTTCTTCCCTTTATAGTCTTTCCGTATACATACTGGAAAATATATGTAATACATATAGTTATAACACATATATTTGTTATACATGTGTTATACATATTACATTCAAAATTCATGCAGAGACTAAACATTCACTCCAATGATAAAACATGCTATCCACGTTCCATATATTCCAGAATGTCAGGCTATTTGTAGACTTTTGGCAGTAACATTCTTCAGTCGACACTTCAAAATGGAGATGGTATTATGTCCCCGAAAAATGCCATAACATTATTTCAGTTAGCACAGAGTCATTCACAAATGAGGGATATCTGTGGTGGATACAAATTCAAATAAATTAAATGTTTTCACATGTATTCCATTCAACAAACATTAGGATTCTTGTTCATTGTATAATGTACTTTCAGCATGATATATTTTAACTGTGTATATTTTCATAATCTCAGAAAGCAGCAACATTGTCCCCCACCTCTGTCCAGCTGTCTGGAGTTAAGCGGAAGCATTCTCAATTACATACACAGTCCGCCTCACATCAGCCTGTGTCTGCTCTCAGTGAGTCAACATGCTAACCCGTAAACTGATATCTCCACTTAGAAGGCTGTAGTAAGGCCTGTTCACCCAGCCCCCAAAGCCATTCTAAGGGCTAAGAGGCCCTTAGGGTTAAATTATGCAGTCCTCCTGCCCCATACCCCCCCCCCCCCCCCCCCCACCCCACCCCGACAGCCTGTCAGATGATCCCTTCACATCAGAGCTAATTTATAACTTTGGTCAATCAATACGTTAACCTGTTCTGGAGGTTAACATGCCATCTGTCATTTGGTTTATGTGTGACTGTGTGTGTGTGTGTGTGTGTTTGTGTGTTTCAGAGATATTAAGAACATTTAAAAATAATTATCTGCTGCACATTTTACATAGCGTCCAAAGTCTTTCCAAGGCTTACTATAGGCCTACTGCTTATTTAGATATGGCTAAATTTGAGTCTTGATTAGAGACACAATTCACTCATCCGGTTCAGGTCTGACGCTCAGCCTGTGTCGACTCATTTTTCTACGTGCACTTCTGTCTACCCTCTCTGTGCGCGAGCTTCGTATGCTCCTCGCGCTTGCGCACGCTACCTCGTCGCAGCAGAAGGAATACGACGCGAGCAGATTCGTGAGGTCTCCTTGTTTTTGACCGTGCGAACACATAATATCAACGGGAGAAAAAGCAAAGTCGAAATAAACACATCTTTAGGGAAGCCATTTGAAGAGGTACGGTTGGCAGATCTTGATGTTTTGGCACCAGGAAATCAATGCTATCTCGGGAGATAACTGCTGCATGGCAGCTGGCTATCGTTGTCAAGCTAATTGCGAGCACAAAGCATTATTGACAGCTTTAGCGATACATTTGTTGCAGATGCAACCTATGTTCGTTACATTTGCTTATCGGTCATATTGACTGCCTGGGCATTCATATGTGCCTTGCGCAATTTGTAAACAGAGTGCAAGGATCGTGTGTTTGGATAAAGAGCTTTATAGAGCTATCCATGGGAGCGCTGTTTTTTCGGTTCAGGTAATCTGACTTTAGGCAATTGTCTGGCATCTGTAGAATCCTGCATGAATGTCTCACGACCAGAATAACAGTAATGGTGAATTTATTTCTCGCTGTCTTTGGCGAAAATGCTGTAATATTTAACCATTTGCTCACGTATCCACAGGGTAATTTCATAATAGCAAATGATTTTGCAACAGCTATCGATAACCACTACCAATGGTTGATATTGCTGTCTGTGTGTCTTTGCAGTTAACATCCGGAGAACCAAGACAGTAGGATGTGCATAACACTGGAATAAGAACATGGTGTGAAGATGTTTACATGACCGGAGGCTACGAGGTGGGCATGCGATAAAAAAGGCTACCACGCCAGACCCTGCCTGCCCCTCGGATAAAGACCGTATGTGAGTGTGCGCGTGTGTCTATGTGTGTATGCGTGTGCCATATTATTTCTTCAGTGACGGATTGGGTTGCTAAAGCGGACTAGCAATAAGACATTCCGAAGATGCTGAAGAGGTGGTCCGCAGCAGCAACGCCATGCAGCAGCTCTCTCTCCGCCGTCATACTCATCCTCGTCTTACCAAGGTGCATGCTCTCAGTCCGTGCCGACAAAAACATGGTCAAAGAGGACTACTACAGCGCCACGGTGAACGCCACAGTATTGGACCTCAAAGGCAATCCTAAGCAAATGCTCA
>JAVQKI010034116.1:5000-10496 GCA_036025975.1 Nematalosa erebi
ATGCATCTCTCCCAGTTGCATCAATGTCTGTATGGACTGCTGTATGCAAATGGTCCCCTCTTCCCCCAAAACAACATTGACAATGAGATATAGATCATGAGGAATCCAGGGCATACAAATGATCAACAAGGGAGTTCACCTCTATAATATCAATTGCTTACAGGGTCGTGTGAATTGGGCAGTGCCCCAGTTAGATTGAGTTGACCAGCCAAACCAGTTAAGCTCTCCCGATAAGGCCGATAGAGTTTTTCCACTCTCTCTGTCGGTCGGTTAGTGTGGCAGTGGCCTAGTTCAACCCGTCTGTGGTGTTCTCTCTCTCACCCACTGGCTCGCCAGCTGTGGCCCGAAGGGAGAGGCTGACCTGCGAATGCAGCACAAACACTTCTCCAGAACAGGTCATCGCACTCAGCCAGAGCCATCAACAGCGAGATGGCTACCGACTCTATTGCCCCCTCCCCCCCTCCCCAATGTATGTGTGGTACCATTGCCACAAAAGGTGGGACTGGAAGAGTTGTGAGCGATTTTTGCTTCACAAGGGTCAAACCGGGTGACCTGATTGGCTCGCACAGTGGAAACCAGCACTTGAGCCGTGACTAATTCTGAACATTAAACTGGGTAAAGAGGAAAGTATGCCACGGTCATATCTGCTGCTGCCATTCGGATCAGAGGCCTCGTTCTCTGTTTGTCTGTTTGTATTCAGGAGTGGTTGAATTCTTGTGTATGTGGGTAAGTGCCCTTTATCTCTCAAAGGGCAGTCACATGGAAAGTTGACTTTTGGCCACATTCATCACAAAAAAAAAGATATAATATATTTGTAGGATGTAAATAGTAAAGTGAAATCTGAGGATTTGCTGTTTTCAGTTGTAGAGGTTAGATGAAAGAAATATACAAAATAATTAAATAATACTGTGCTTGCTTATCAGATGTCCCATCCATAATGCTGGAAATGCCCTTAAATGATCTGTAGCAAGGCAAAAAAGAGCTAACCACAGGCATTTAAAGCACATTCAATGTGCTAAAACCAAACCGAAAAAAAATGCTGATAGGCCTGCCTTTTCTGACCCTACCAGAGGTGCCTGTAGCTGCCTGGACAGGCAGGATGTTGTTGCACCCTCTCAGCCCCAGGGCATACGGTATCGCCACTCAGTGCAAGTGAAGCCTTGGTAGAGGGTGCTGCTATATCCTCTTGCCCCAAGGTCATCTGGGGTTGTGTTACTCTCTGCCTGAAGTGGAAACAAGAGCAACTGTTGGTGGGGAGGAAGAGTTCAGATATCAGGGTAGAAGTTGGATGCATTGGGAGTGCAGCCGTGACTGGTTTGGCTTGCTCAGATGCAGCCTTCAAGTGGTGGGTGATATGTGAAAGACTTAGAGCCCTCATTTACATTATAGGGCAAAAAAGCTACTTCTAAATAAGCTACTTCTAAAAGCACGTTTAACTGAAATTATTGAATAACTTTGCATTTTATGAATTTAATGTCAAGAACAAGGCTTTTTCCATGCATAAGACCCTTGGCTTATTAACTGACCTTGCTCCTTGACCACCATTTAAATTAGCTTGTGTAATGTTCTTATTTGAAAGAACCAAAACAGTGTGAAGTAGAAACACAGACAAAGCTGACAGGAAACTGTAGCAGGCCCACATTAGAGCCTGCTTTGTTTTGTTTTGTTTTGAGCATGTTTTGTACACTTCTGGAATTTGAAGGTCTCTTTCTGTTCTAAAAAACCATTTCCCCTGTCAGCAAGCACAAATGACCAAAACTGTGTGGAGAAGTTGTGCTCTAGAGTGCAGTGCATTTTCAAAATGAGGAAGAGAACAGTTTGCATGCGTGAAAGAAAGTTGCATTAATCCGAAGTGCAGATGGCTGGATGAAGTCCATATATCTGAATATTTGTTGGCCTGACCTGTTATTACATTTTTCTCTCTAAAACCAATCGAGAGGTCGTGTCTGTGCACAGTTAATGTACAGTATACAGTGATGATTATGTGCTTGTGATGGGCCCGATGATATATCACTTCCTCTTGTGGTGCACAGAAACTCTCAAGACCCGCCAGGCTCTTTGCACGAGTGCAGTCTGCACAAGTGCCTTGCTGACTTTCTCTTGCACCTCAAGCTTTGTCTTTCCACTGTCTCTGATTGTTGTTTACAATAACAACAAGTCTTTTTTGTGTAGGACAAGCATTGTGTCAATTCATGATGCTGTGAGTTTGGAATTTTCCAGCCTTCTCAGTCTTTCCTTTCTCTTTTTTTTTGTATGCAATTTTTTCTGGCTCTTTTCTTCCCCCCTCTCTTTCTCTTTTTTTTTTCTCTCTCTCTCTCTCTCTCCTGGATGCTGTCAGGCAGTGAAGGGGACATATGGCAGGGAAATCTAATGATTTTTGCTCAAGCTGCACTGTTGTGTGGGCTTGGGCCATGGAGCCCGCAGCCCTCTGCCTTAATCCACCTACCAAGCCTCGCCGCCCACCCCCCACTCCCCCGCCGCTCACCCCCCACCCACAAACCCCTCTCCCTCCCTCTCACCTCACTCTCCATTCACCTTTCCATCATCTTCTCACCAGCTGCCATTCCCACCATGTCTCCTTGGCACTAGCTCTGGCCCCTGCCAATTCACCAATGGGAAGCCATTCTGGAGACCGCCAGCCAATTGGACGTCAGCAGAGATCAAGGACGACACCGAAAACAGCCAGTAAGACTCCAGCTTGTAGTGCTGATGACGTGCCTAAGTGACGTTGCCCATGCGGGTTTCCGACTGTGTGCTTTCGCAGGTGGAGACGTGTGCTCTGGAGTCGGCTCAAACGGCAATAAATGGCCCTGGCACGGCACGGCACGGCTATGGGATAATTAGCCTCTCACCAGGTACCAGGCTGGGCAGAAGACTGACTGGCCTGACTCATCCCAATTAGCCAGTGCATAATAATATCTGCAGGGTCAACCACAAGAGCACTAGCCAGTCCAGCGCTGCCTGGTACAAAGATCATTGAATACTGACCAAGATAGAGCAACATAATATGTTATAGTGGGAGTGAACGTGAATAGTTCCGGTCTGCATAAGTGGATACTGTACGTCACAATACTGTATAAACTTTCAGTGATCTTTTGTATCAGCGTATGACGGCTCGATTCTGGTCTGCATAAAGGGGGATTTTATCCCCCTCCCCCTTGCAAAAATAGGACACAGAACTTAGCAGACGTTTGCGGCTCTCGCTCTGCTTTTGCCCTCTCTGTCTGGTATATCTTCTCAGTATTGCATTTCAATACAGTACTATGTCAGGGTACTCTCCTAAAGGGCCTTTCACACCAAGAATGATAACTATAACTATGACAACGAATAAATATCGCTCTAATTAATATGAATGATAACATTCACACCGCAACTATAACAACAACGACATGTTCAACGATATCATTGGGATCACTTTCAGAACGATTTTTTGAACGATAAAAGGTTGACAGCCAATCAAAAAACATAACATTTTAGACGTTAGTTCATTCACTCAAGGACAGACTTCTGCTATCATTGGGCAGTGTGGACGGAAATATCGTTATAGTTACAGTTATCTTTATAGTTATCGTTCCAGGTGTGAACAGCCCTTAAGGTTTCAGTTTGCTTCAAAAATAATTTTCTGTGCACCAATCAGCGAACAGAGGGGAAGCTGAAGGCAAAATCGCGACCAGAATGGTAGTGAATAGCGGAGGCATGCCCGACAGTTTTAAAGTTGACCGAAAGTACACCTGTCGATAGTGCTCAGACAGTTTGCGTAGAGTGAAACGATACGCAAGAGTCTGGCCCACCAGGCTACAAGAGCACTGCTAAGAGTTAAATTCAAAATGGTGATAGATGGTAATAATAACTCCACGTAGTGAGCAACACAAGCTTGATTCCCTGAGTACCCTCCTGTGTGTGATACTGAGAGTGGAATCGAGCTGGATGCAGTGCTGAGGCAGCACAGCCTCGGGCTTAGTGGAAGCAGAAGGAGAAAGAAGAAACCGAATGGAGTTTACTGACTTCATTATGTGGTGCTTGCTGAAGTGAGGACACACCAACAGCTCTCCCGGGCTTGGAGACAAGAGTCAAAATGCACGGTTCCCACCACGGTCACCACAGAGACTGTGCGACTTTCAAGGAATATGGATTTGTGAATGAAGGCCTCTTGCTCCTGATGCAAAGTGGAAGATGCAGTACTCTCTCTGTCTCTCGATCTTTCTCGATCTCTCCATCTCTATTTATGACTCACTGCCAGCTCCAGTCCCCCCCCCAGAATGATGGATGTAACCAGGCTGTCGATAGCACCTTGTGTGGGAGAGGAGAGGATCTTAGACCCCCTTTTGCTACATTAAGGGTGCAGTGCACCGTTAAATCGACCCAGGACCCTACGCTGGGCTTGCCTGGGGGGGAGAAACATGGAGGGAAGTAAAAGAGGAAGATTTTGGAAGTGAGGAAAGGGAGGGCAAGTGAGAGAAGATGAGAGAAACTGACAGACGGCAGCCCATATCTGTGATACTGTCGTGTGCCTGCAAGTGAGGCAGGGAGGAAACATGAGCCCTGTAGTAAAGTAGGGGTATTGATTTAAGTAGCTCTGCCATCATGGCTGATGTCTGTGTGGAGAGGGTTGTGAGAGCATTACTGAGAGAGACACACACACACACACACACACACATACACACAAACCAAGTCCCATTGCAGAGTGGGTTTTGCATAAATGTGTGAATGTCACAACCTTATATTCAGAAGAAAATTACTAGGAAGGGTTGAGTTCTATAAGGGCCTGGTGGCCCCTGGTTGACCTTTGTGTTTTGAGTGTTTTGAAGGGTTAGGTGGTAGCTGCGCACACAGACTCCACATCAGCTGGGGTAGCCGGGGGTCCCGTACCTGACCTGACCAGACCAGACATGTTTGAGTCATGGTGGTTATGCAACTCTCTTAATCACACAGGGCCCGCATGGTGCTCTCCCCTGCTGCTCCCTCCCACCCCTCCTCCCCAGCTCTCTCTGAGCAAACACTGCAGGCTGCTACAGGAGTTGTTTGCAAGAGAGAGAGTGAGGCAGGGAAAGTGAGAGATAGCCGAGCTCTCTACTAGAGATAGACAGAGAGAGAGATAGAAGGTTGATGAATGTGTACAGCAGGGAGACAAGGATATTGAACCATGACATTTTGCATGCTAATCGTCACACAGTGTGTTGTCTACGTGCACCACCTACTTTGAAACTTTTTATCGAGGAAAATATTGCCGCTTGAGTTCTTTTAGCATCCAATAGCTGCTGCATGCTAAGTAAGCTACTCAATGTGTTTATAAGTTAGTGATTAGTGATGAAGAATTGGGATGTTTTGGAATAGGATGTTTCAAGAGAGTTCCGATTCCATATGGCTGTTTGGCGTGATATAAGTGTAGTGGAACTAACTAGAACATTCAGGCATTGTTTTGTATTTTTATCATTGAAAGGGTCTATTTGAAAATCTGTACATATGCTTTCTTTACCTAACTGCTATCAAAGTTAC
>JAVQKI010034138.1:0-11006 GCA_036025975.1 Nematalosa erebi
CTATCTATCTATCTATCTATCTATCTATTTATCTAGCAGTCTATGTAATTGTTTGATTGATGGGTACAGTCTGGGACTTCCTTAGTTCTTCTTAAGTAGCCCCGGATAAATTACTAGTTTGTGCAAGGGATCAAAGTGTCCAAAGAAACAAAGCAAACTGCAACTGCAATCAGGAAAAGAAAGATCTTTACCTGACTGTACTGCAGCGTGTATTACCAAAGATTATTGAATATTGACCAAGATAGAGCAACGTAATACGTTATAGTGGGAGCGAACGTGAATAGTTCTGGTCTGCATAAATGGATACGTCACAATATAAACTTTTTAATGATCGTTTGTATCAGCGTATCAGGGCTCGGTTCTGGTCTGCATAAAGGGGGATTTTCCCCCCTCCCCCTTGCGAAAATAGAACACGGAACTTAGCGAACGTTTGCGCCTCTCGCTCCGCTTTTACCCTCTCTGGTTACACGTACTGTACATGTACAAGCACACACACACGCATACACACATCCTATGCATGACCGTGGACATGTTTCAGGGGAACAGGAAGAGGCAACAATTTTGATCATTTCAAAAAGTGCCCAAGTCAGCATCAATTACAGATGGATTTGTGAAAGTAACTGAATTGAATAGCGTTCCTGAGGCCTTCCACCTCTTGCGTGTGGTTAGTGTCTCACTGACATCAAATGACACTGACTTGTTGTCTTAAATCCCCTTTTGGCTGGGGTGACTTATGCCCTCCACACTCACAGACAAGCTCCTGTTTGGCTCCCAAATTGAAATGGTAAACTTCCATGAGTCAGTTTCAAAGCGGAAACCACTGAGTCACTGGCGTCTGGCAGAGTGGACTGAGGCGTCAGCAAGACAGGGTCGGTTTGAAGAAATACCTGTGATGCTGGACACTGCCGTGCTGGCCAACATCAAGGTGGATTCAAGGTCAAGCAAACTTTCAGCCCAAGGAATTGTGAAAGAATTGAAGAAAAAAAAAACTGTGAAAAAAATGAACAGTGAATCAGTAGCTTTTTTTTAGTAAATCTCTCTGATTTCACTGGAATATGTCCATGTAGTTGAAAAGTCAGAACATAATGAAGTCTCTGTAAGTTCCCTCAGCGTTTCATGCGAAGTCTTGACTTAGCCTCCTCTGTTGCACACACATACCTAGCAGGCAGGGATAACCTGGTCTAAAGAGGTAAAAATCAGGGACAAATTACAAACATAAGGAGAGTTCTAGAGACATCCTAGAGCCTCCAGATGGCTAGTGGATATAGCCATCCAGATAGTTTGCTTCTAACGCAAATGTTCTTTGCATGAGTTTTAATCATTTCTCCAATTCTACAATTAGTAATGACGCAAACCTGCTTCCAACTAGTGGCTATCCAGTTAGTTCAATTCAACTAAATTTGCAAGTTCTAATAATTCCTTCAGTTTTACATCAGCTTTGACGTAAACATCCTGTTAACCGCCTGCTTTTTTACTCTTTTAATAGGGGAGGACATCAGAAGTGTAAACAGAGGATGTGTGTATAGCATGAGAAGAATAAGGCGTGCATTTTCAAAGAATTGCCAGCTTTCTGCAAGTAATGTTTTGTGACTTTTTTCATGACTGTTAATGAACAAAAGAATTGTTCACAAAAGTTCAAAGTGTTTTTTGTGTGTAAATAACAGATGACTGCATGGACTGAGCGCAACACCACCCTTTGGGAGGAACCACTTTGGTATCTCAGAAGGGGAGATTTAAAACCACATATGCCACGACAAAAACACAATGTACGTAAGAAGCACCAAAGACAACAAAAACAACACAGGGAAGGACAGACATGGTTCTCATGAGCGAAGGTTCAGATAAAGGAGCGGCACAACCACATTCAGTCACTCTCGAGCGTCACACTCAAAGAGTTTATTTGCGGTCCTCTTCGCCATGTGGTAAAGCGACAAAGTAAACATTTGATATGCATTACATGTTGCTGAAAGTTTAGAGTACACCATCACGCATACCATTGGCAGACCTGGCAATAAAAGAGGTAGAATGAAGTAGGACAATATGTCTGTAGCTGCTTTTAGGCTACAGGTTGGAAGAGAACAAATGCATATTTGAAGTATGCAGTAAAATCAATATGGACTCTCATGGACAGGGAACTGGCCACAAGTAAAGTATGTCACACATGAATTAAAGCCAGTGTCTTTTTTAAAGCCATCCTGTGACAACTGAGCACATCTCAGTGACAGTCATGTTTGTGCTTAGGTTCTTGATAATGGCATTGAATTAGAAAAAAAAAGAGCTATTAAATTACCATTAGCTCAAATTAAAGGCGGGTTGTGTGTTAGTGTAAACAGATCCAAATACACAGCAAAGGTACCTGTACGACTGGATGGCCTCCTGCAAGAGCCTTCACTGCCCCTCTGCTGCCCTCGGTCTCATAGTGGGCACGGTGATGAGACTTGGGCTGCACCTCAATCTGCAGGCTGTAGGGACCAGAGCTGGAGGGCAACTGCCAATCCAGAGCGGGCAAAGATGGGCTGGGGCACAGAGAGAACAGGTGAGACCATGCTGGACCATCAAGAGGCATATGGAAATATTGATGCCTTTTTGGAAACTTCACAGAGATAATTCATAAGACTTCATTTGACTCACTGTATTATTTAGCTGTTTGTAATGACTATAGCTGAATACAGACATATCCTCAAACCTTGTCTCTATATAGCTGTACTGATGATAGCCATTTGTATCATGAAAAAATACATTCATTATTGATATGACAAAGCATACCCTTTGCTTTGCTTTGTAGGTTGGTTACAGGACAGCTACAGTAAGTGTTTGTTTTACTCCTACCTAATGTATGTCTTTGGCTTGGACCATGAGTATGTGTGCTGAGGCACATCCAGGAAGCCTCCACTGTAGCCCTCCTTCTTGAAGGGCATATGAGAGGGGGAGCCGTAGTCGCTTGTGCTGTATTCTCCTGATAGCAGCTCGTCGCCTCTCGGCTCCACCTTCATGCTGAGGGTTGGGCAGTGGTCCAGGCCAGTCCGGCGAGTCTTCAGCGGGAGACTCTCCCCGATGTCGGATGCCCCGTCTGTAGAGAGGGCGTTGATGGCCTCCACGATAGCTGAGTTGGTGTACTGGTTGGTGTTGCCCAGCCATGTGTCCTCTGCTACGCTGAGTCGAGGAGAGGTGTGGGGGGATGGGTTTGGTGAGTGGTTGGGGGAGTAAGGATATTTGTAAGCCCCACCACCACCACCTCCACCTCCACCACCGCCAAAGCTGTACTTCCGCTTGCTGCCACAGGGGGAGCTGGGCTGTGGGGAGGAAACTGGGCGAGAGGTGCCCCAGGCATCGTCGCCAAGGCTGGAGGTACGGGGTGAGCCGGTGGGTGAGGGCTGAGGTGATGCGGCCAGCGTGCAGGAGTGCATCGAGGACGAACCACCCCCCTTGGGCGAGACGCAGGGCGACTGCCATGGTGAGTTCTGAGGCGAGGTATCATAGGTGCACGACAGGCCCGATTCGTAGGATGATGCCTCCGAGTGGCAGCTCCTTGACGACACGCTGCTCGCTGGGCTCAGACAGCTCGGGTCCCTGTAGCCGTCAGCGTTGGGGAGTGTCAGCGTCGCTACAGAGATGATCCGGGTGCCTACTGGCGTACAGTTGCCACTTCCGCCTTCTTCCTCTTCCTCAGAGAACTGGCTGTAGGGCGTTATCTCGATCCGTGGGCTCTCCAGGGCCGGGGTGCTATTGGGACGCATACCAGAGGACGAGTAGAACCCCAGGGACCCTTTGTCTTCTTGGTGCCCATAACTCGACGGAGGTGTGATAGCCACAGACAGAGATGGACCACCTTGGTGACTGTGGTACTGTGGGGACAAGTATGGACTGCTGACTGGGAGAGAAAGGCTGGCACTAGGAGGGTAGCAGTATGCGTCTAGTGGAGGAGAAGAAAGAGACAGAGAGAGAGAGACAGAGAGGGTGAAAGATGCATCTCTTGGGAAGGCCACCACCACCACCACCACTTACATCAATCACAAGAGCCCAAGCTGAAATCATACCGCTAACATACCAGACAACCCACATCAGTTCCACTGTAACACAAGATGCACGTGACTGAGCTCATGCAGAGCTTTCCAACCCCATTCTTGGTTAGTGTTAACACACGCACGCACACACACACGCAAACACAGGCACACACACACGCACACAAACAATCTCACCCCTCCCCTCCTTAAGACTGAGCCTACCCTCTCTGGAGAAAGACTAATCTCAGATCCACCCCAAACAGAGCTGGTGCTGATAAACCAAACCTCCAGTCCCAAGGTGAGATGCGCCAAAAATAACTGAGGTAAAAATATCACTCATCCACTTCCCCCCTACCCCTACCTCCAAACCACAAAAGATGACAGGCCATGGAGCCAAATGGATTTTGCAGCAACAAGCACTTGCCAATATACTGTCTCATTAGTAGGCTGTTAACAGAGGCTGTGCTTGAAGACAGTGCCATAAGAGTTGTTACTCAGGACATTGAGACAAAAAAGCACTAACTGTCATAAGAGCAAGGGACAGCTACTTCTCTGATCGCAATGGGTAATGGCTTTTTGGATTAATCAATGAGGCAGTTTCTTTTTAAAAGGATTGCTACAAGTTACAAAGTTAAAAGGCATTTTTTCTACAAACCCAGAGCAGACTGTCCATAAACATTTCACCGCAATGAACCACAACTTCACCATTATTCCCGTTATTTTTTTCACTTGTAAATGCCTTTTAACCCAGATACCCATGAACTTTATTCTCAAAACCATAAGGGCCTCTGTAATTGACTATTCCTTTAAAAGAAGAGAATTCATGGGCTATCCAAGGGGTGGGGTCACTCCATTACATTAACTGTCAGCTAATTCATGACTTTCAATCAAAAGTATTCTTTCAAAGCTAACTCTAAGTCTATAGCCTGCAGTGCCATGCAACTCTTTCCTCAAAAGTTCTTCCAAATAAAAGCACAGATGGTTTCTGCACACTGTATATGGCTCGTGTCAACTGTTTAAAACTTGTGACCGTGACGCTCAATCTGCTCTGGGTTCTGAATGAGAACCCCGCCTACGTCTCATTTTAGGAGAGCGAGGAGGTTAAGTTCTACTGCAGCCTGAAGTAGGACGGGTCCACGTCAGAGCGGCAACTGTAAGGGTATTGGCACATGGGTTTCTACATTTTAAAACAAAAGACTGAAGGCAGGTTATATGACATAACGATTACCTTCTTCGGCAGATTTCATATTGGTGAGCTGGCTGTGGATGCTCCTTTGAGATTCCCCGTCCAATCTGAGCGCTCCAAAGTTCACGCCAATGTATCCAGATACGATTTTATCCTACATCCGTATGATGACAACGACCCAAAAATGTCGATAATTAGATGAATTTCACTCTGGATTTTGTATAAAACAGTGCAATTCCAGTAAATGGTGATACTCGTGGTTAAAAAAGATAGAGCTACTATGGATGTCCTGAATAGGTTAGCCAAAGAAGCAACTGTGAAATTCTTTGTCTAAGATGACTGTTTTATTTTTGGGCTCACAGTCGCTCCGGGTCGGAATGACGCACTGCTTGAGCGAGGAGAAGTCTCCTGCTCTTTTAAAGTCGGGAAACACCTTCGGGAGTCCGTGCCGCCCCAGCGCGCAATGACGTGGGAGCGTGTCTGACCAGCAGACGGAGAGAAATTGCTGTTGAGGGAATCCAGATGTAGATGCAGTAGTTGGGAGCTGGCAGTACAGTGAAGGAGGAGAATGGCAGGCTGGGTCACTGTTTATTTCAGTGCAGTTTAGCCATTATTTGACGAAGAGAATTGTTCCTACGAAAGGGAAAGAGCGGTCTTTAAAGTGCGAATGTCATTCATTCGAAGATCTCCCTCAGGCAACTGTTGCGCCGACGATAGACTACTGTACAAGATAATGTCACTCACCTTTCTATTTTCGTAACAGTAGACTACAGCTTGGAAGTTTAGAAAGCTGAACAACCTGTCAATACAATATCTCTAAGCTATACGCACATAGGTAAAGGCAGAGGCTATTCACTCTATATTATCACCAACATGCTTCAGTTTTCCCCTCGCCTAATAATCGAGGTAGCACATAGCAGTCCACTCTGACAGCGACGATGTAACGCCAGGAACCCCTTCTCCCCCAAGCCGACCCTTCTTTCCCATACTGAGGATTCCATCCCTGTCATTACACCTGACAGTGACGACACTTTGGTAATGCTATCTGTTCGTTTCATCACAGACCTACCTCCAACCCCTCCTCACTCACGAGTTTTAATGGAGTCCCACTTATGCTTTTGACCTCATGGAAATCTCTCACCCGCAGGCGAAAGGCCGAGTTGGGAACTGGGAGGTGCCCAAGTTGTCGTTACGTGAAACCGAGTCCGCGCGCCCCGTTGTGCTTTCCTCGCGTTGACTACCCTTGGACACGTATTAATAAATAGTCGCCAGTTGCTGACAGACATGTGTCTGTCTCGGCTTTCCACTTTATTTGTTGGTTGCTAAATTAGTTTTGAGGACGGGTGATTGGCTTGGCAGTTTCCATCAAACTGACAAACTGAGCAGACTGGTGACACAGACCGGATAAAGCAGGGAGATAGTTCGTAGAACGTACCTCATTGCTCCTCATTGTGCATGTATGTTATAACGGTATTATTACCTAAAGGATAAGGTTGAAAACAGAAGCAAGGGATTGCCTGTAGACGTTTTGTAAAGTATCCTATGTCATGGTCTAGTAATTTGAGTGTTTCCAAATAAGGTTCACGTTTGCCAGCCAGTGCCTAAAAATGTTTTTTTATTGAGGAGAAAAAACAGCAATTACATCCCATCAAACAAGGGACCTCATGCTGCACTTAGTAGGATAGCATTATTGCACATTCAGCAGTGCTTCTGGTAAGCAAACCATCCGTAAGCCTTGAGAAAAAATCTGCAATGTGTTGATCCATAACACTGATTTAAGTCCGCTCCCAATCATGTCAAGTTTCTATTTTACGACCAAGCTAGAATTGTATTAAAATGCCTGTGGAGTGGTCTATCACAGCATGGTGAGAAATGTCCTAGTGAAAGTGCTTATGTTTTGTATAGGGCTTCTGTATAGCAGACTCATTCACCATGGGATATAAATCACACACACACACACACAAACACACACTCTGTAATGCACAAATTCACTCCCTTTATTTTCACAAGCACAAGCACACACACACACACACACAGAGAAAGAGAGAGAGTATATCAAATGTCTGTGAAACATGGGTGTATATCATGAACCCTACTTTTTTACGCTGAGGACTCCATGTATTCCAGACATTACCTGGAGCACTTAAAATGTCATACTGAAGGTGTTACAGACAATGTGACAGAAAGATTTTGCATGCAGTGCTTTGCATTGGGGTAAAGGGTAGGGTGGAGTATGAGCAATTATAATGGTGACCGCCCAACAATCTACACTGCCTCAAGAACTAATGTGTGATTCCCACTACCCGACTATTATAAAAAATATAAAAAATTATAATACAATTAGTCGATAATCAGCCAAATCCAAAATAAAGCAATCAGTTTTCCAGCATAATCGTCATGTGAGAGACTACTTTTACAGGTGTAAGTGTGCCAGTGGTTACAGAGCTGGAGGGATCATCTGGCATCTGGAGGGGTCCATGGTTTGAGAGTGCCAACTTCCAGTGACTTCATGTACAAGTCTTCTGTGCAAGGCATGTGCTGCAGCCTCAGATGAACTAATTAGGTTTCTAGATGTTTCCGCTGTGCGTAAGAATGGAAGACTTCAGTTACAGAACATTTTGAGCATTCAGAGCAACCAAAAAGTCAGAGAACATTGATTACAGGCTGCGTCTTTGCCTTTAAGTCAGTGAAACAAAACAAAAAAAACCTTCTGGAATGAATGTTTGGAGCCAATCTGGTAGCCTACGCATGCTGCGTGCGTTACCCCCAAAGCTGCCTCTCTCTTTTCCACAACACACACAAACACACACACAGAGTATGAGTTACTCCATCTGTGTGTGTGTGTGTGTGTGTGTGTGTGTGGGGGGGGGGGTTAATGGGTGGGTGGGCAGAGACACAAGTCAGGGGGGTCTCTTATGTCATGAAACTGGAAGGCTCTCTCACCATGTCCACCCCCCTCCCCAACTGTTGGGTTTGTGGGTTAGCCTCTCTGGTATGACGCAGGTCGGAAGGCCGCTCAGAGTGGAAAAGACCTTGGCTCGCTTTTTTGTTTTCCGATGCACTGCACCCCAAACCCACTCCGCTTCAGGATCAATCGGAAAAAAAAATCCCAGTAGCAAATGTTTTAACATTTCCGGAATATGTTTTGAAAAAAGAGTGCGGGGGTAGGGGAATACAGAGAGGTTGATCTAAATGGAGAATGCCCTCTTTTGTTATCCAAATTATTTTTGTCTGACTACATCCAACAATTCTGCTGCTTGTCAGACAGACACTCAGTGAAAGACAGCACACAGCACACAGTAAACCACATTTTCACTCTGTCAAGAGAAAAGAAGCACACTACCAAGACTCAAAGAAGCCAACACACGAGACAAACTCTGAACATAAATTGCAATAGATCCATAGAAGTATAAATATTCTGCAATACACATACTGTACACTGTGAGCACATGAACTAACACATAGACCATAGAGCCTTTGTTCAAGGCATACTTATACATCTATACACACATCCACCCATTCACTCACCCCCCCGCACACATGTATATTCATGCACACACTTGAACGCTCGGACACGTGCACGTGCACGTCCACAAACACAGACACAAGCACCTCTACCCCCGGCACATGGACTTCCTGTCTCGCATCAATGTACTCCTTTTACACTGGCACAGCAAGGGAATAAGCCACTCTTGTTTCCTGTTGTGTATAACGGTTGCCAGGCGACGGTGGAAGGGTGCCAGCAGAGGCACAGGGCCAGCATGGGCAGGGATTTGCGGATGGGGAAGAGGGAAGAGGGAGGGTGGTGAAGTGAAGTGGGAGCTGCATTGGCAAGAGGGAGGAAGTGAAGTAAGAACTGGGCCTTAGGAGAGAGTAATGTCTAGCCTTTGGTACATTAGGCAATTTTTATTTAAGCAACATAAATGGGCAGCCTTCCTTGAGTGAGGGAAGGAGGAGAGACAGTGTTAATGGGGTAAAGTTGATGTGAGACACATTGTTTGAAAAGGCACTCGTCCATTTGAACAGTACCCGACTAGCAACAGCATAGCGGATCTTGTCTGAGCAACAGGAGAGAGGAGTTTACCTTTGTTCCTGGTGGCCCAGTATTTATGGTATTATTGGCTCCAACTCCACAGCGTTGACATTTCTGTAGTGCAGCTGTTGGATGTTCCACTCTTCCACTCTGCCATTCTTTTTGGTCCCTCTAGGCCTTCACCTCACTTTCTCTCAGGAATCTCTGCAGTCATAACCTGTGAACACAAGATTTCCCCTCCCAGCGCTGTTGGCCTTATGAATTTTGCTAATTTGACTTTCAAAAGACCAAAGTAATACAAATGTAGTGGTGTTTAGCATCGTGGCAGTCAAGTTCAGCCTGACTGGCTATCTGATTAATTATCTGTAACCATGACTACATGAACTCCAAAAAGGTTGTATTATGGTGTGTCCCTTGCTTCACAGTTTTGCTGCAGTCATGCATGACTGCTTGTAATAATGCAATTTCATCATAGACTGGCATTCTGAACACAGATTCAAGCATAGGGCACAAAACACCTTTCATAAGAAACTTAGTGTGGATGATTTGCAACAACTGGTAGTTGTTCAGCAAATGAGTGGTTAGCCTAACTTTTTAAAATTACTATATTCTCTCCTCAGAGTGTAACTATATGCCTACCTGAGATTCCATGTGGGGTTGTCAGTGTGTTGGTCCATAAGCCACTTGTGCTGAATAGCCATCCACAGAGGAGGGAATTCTGCATGTTGTCGCCCGGAAGCGAAGATGAGATGAAGGGGTGTGCTTTTTATTTTCTATGCACTAACATTTTATGGCCATCGGACCATCACATTCAGCACCGGGGTCCCCCACAAGCTAAACATTTCCTGTTTGAGCACATCGTGTGTGCGTGTGTGGTGAAGGGAGGGGTACATGGGAGTAAATTGATAACAGATTTTTTCCATGATTTTCACAACAAATACTGCAGTGGTAATCACCATGTAAGAAATCCCTATATTTTGGTAAACAGGACAAACTCAGGTGTTAGGGTATGCTATTGAAATACAGAGCAGAAGAGAGCCTGTTCTACTTGCAGGAGGATTATTGATTGCCCTGTGAGGCTGTAGTTGAATACGGGGGAGAAAAAAACAAAACATTGGTACATACAGTACCTCAACTCAAGAACCAGGAGAGTCGAAGTGAAATGCAGTAATATACCTTCCTGCTTATACTTACTCCATTACATGCCTCAAGTCTCCACCTAGTGGTCAAATAGTGAATCTAAGATTAAAAAAAACAACAACAGGGCACATCACATTTCCTCTACGGCAACAACAAAATAGAACCTCCACTTTAGGTGTTATATAAAGTTATTGCTCTTTTATTAGTTATATATTAATAAACAGACAGAAATGTTCATGGTTCATGTTTTTTTTAAGCAGTAGATGTGGAATGCAAGCTCACAACAGAAACAAGCAATGATCTTGCACAGAATTATAGTTGCCATATGAAACAACACTTCTAGAGTCAATGTCTGTTTTGCGCCAGCAAGAATGTGATTGATTGAATCATTCAGTGTTGGGCTAGAGAAGGAGAAAAACAAAATCAAACATCTTTGAACCCCTGTAAATACAAACATCTCAACAGTGCTCCCACAGCGGGACAAGGAGGAAGTCAGAGAGCAATCAAATTTTTCACCTTAGTGCAACAAAAACATGATGTCACTGAATGGCCCCTGTACATAAGACACACACAAACACACATGCACACATACACACAATCAACCCATACAACCCACGAGTGTCAATGTTTTTTTTTTTTTTTT
>JAVQKI010034153.1:0-15035 GCA_036025975.1 Nematalosa erebi
TGATTTTCAAGGTATCGACTAATTTTCAAGGGCAACGGAATCAATGAGAAACATTATATTATAAAATCTCTGAGGTGAAAAACTGACTAGACCATGTCTAAATGTGTTTAGACCCTTTCAGATGCCTTCCTGTGCACTCTGCACTGACTGAGTGTAAAATAGGGGCTTGTTGGCATGTCCAGCACTCTTGTGTGAAACGCAATGCTCTTGTTCACACTAGTAGGGAGAAGGGGGTCAAAGCCCTAACTGCACTAGTGAGTGTGTGAGAGTTATGGGCCTCTGGATGAGTTGGTGTGTTTGTTGGTGTGTGAATGTGTTTGTCCGTGTCCATTTGCACTGCCAATCTCACAGTTCGTAATTTGATCAGAGTCAACTGCCCAGTGAGACTGCCCATGCTATGACACGTGTATTAAAAGTATGTGGGCTGTGGTAGTGTAGTGCTTCAGGAACCTGAGGTCACTGACAATTGCCAAATGTAAGTCGCTTTGGATAAAGCGCTTGCTAAATGCATTGAGGTAAATGTTCATGTGAAAGTAAAGCGACTGACGTTCAGAAGTTATTTTGGTTGAGGTTTTGTGTGTGTGTTACCTATAGTGTGTAGGTAATTAATCCAAATTCATAAAAGTAAACGTGAAGGCAAAGAGGCTGACTTTCAGGTAGCTTGTGTGTATGTCTATGTTACCTGTAGTGTGTGTTACCTGTAGTGTGTAGGGGTCGATGACCTGGCAGAGCTGGTGCGGTTTGGCATCAAAGGAGGCTGGGCGATGGAGCAGACGGCCACTACTGTAGACCACCCAGCCAGCCTCCAGCTCCTCATTACGACAATACACAAAGCCCCTGAGAGAGGGGGGAAAGCAAAAGGCTTATTTTGAAAACTCCAGCGCACTTGTCCTTCACACCACACTACAGCAATCTCCTGAATACAAGCCGCAGCATGTATAAGCCATAGAACAGGGTTTAAGGCAAATTCACTGAGCGTTACTGTGTATAAACCAAATCCAGGTATTAACCACAGCTTATTAAACATTATTAATACTAAAGCACAATCAGATCCAATGAGAGAGACTACTGAGGACAAAGAGCTGCATTCCTATGCATATCTCTCCCCCATGGATTGACCTTTTAGCTCAAGATATTTGGCAAAATGAATGTATTAAACTTGGTTTATAATTTCTGTGCTGAATAAAAAGAGCTTGAAGCCCACCATCTACAACATTTAGCTGACACATGTCGCCTTTCCTTTATTAGTCGGGAAATAACAGTATATGGATCCACAGGAAGAATATGAGTATGAAAAGCTCTGTATATGTCACCAACCCTAACATGAAGATGTGGTGGGAGAGTGTGTATACTGATAGCTGTAAATAGTTACATAGGGCATAGGGCGTGTGTGACGACATACATGACCAGCATCCCCGGAGAGCAAGTACATAATGTTCACCATGGGTATATCTACGGGTAAATATGTGCAGTATCTGCATGGTGTTTTGTGTGCGCGCTGTGTGTATGTGTATGTGTGTGTGTGTGTGTGTGTGTATTTTTAGCACAAGGTTCGCGTTACCTCAGTGTGCCGTGCAGGCCTGAGCCGAGCTTGCTGAGGCCTCTCCCAAAGGAGTTGGTGGTGTAGAGATAGAGGCCGTCAGTGGCCAAACAACGGCCCAGGTCTGTGTCTGAAGCAGGGGGAGAGAGAGAGAGAGAGAGAGAGAGAGAGAGGGAGAGGGAGAGTGTTAGGGACAGAGAGAGGTGTTAGAGAGAGGAATAGAGAGAAAGAGAGAGCAAGAGAGAGAAAGAGAGGGGGACAGGGCGGAGAAAGAGAGGGAGCGGGGGACAGGGACAGAAGCAGGGGGAGAGAGAGAGAGAGAGGGATAGATAGAGAGAGTTGGACAGGAAAGAGAAAAGAGAGAGTGATAAAGAGAGAGAGACAGAGAGAGAGGGAGGGAGAGAAGGAAGGAGGGGGGAGCAAGGACAGAGAGGTTGATAAAGAGAAAAAAGAGAGTGAGAGAGAGAAGTGGTAGAGAGAAAAACAATAGGAGTCAGAGAAGTAGACAAAGAGTCAGCAAAAGAGTGATGAGACACACGTGATACTAGGGTAGAATAACATGAGGAAACGGTTACAGACAGAACAGGGGGATGAACAAGAAGAGTGAAAACAACAGGGATGAAACCAATCACATCTTCTACATCCCTTGAGAAAAAGAGAGAGGGAGGGAGGAAAAGCGAAAGAGAGAGGAGCCGGAGCATGACTCAGTATGTCTTCAGCTGCGGTCTAACGCTCGGCGCCGGCCCTGGCATGACCACACCATGCAGCACGAACGTACAAGCAAACAAACAAACCCTCTCACGCTTCTGCAAGCCAAAATTTCACACTTCATTTTGAAGCAATCCTACAGGCAAACACCAGCAGGTCCTGCGGCCACATAACTCATTAAAAGGGTATCTGGTGGCGAGTGCGCTAGACTTCTTGAGGATCGGGAGAGGGCTATCGCACTGCCACCTCACCCCCGAACCAGACTCCTACTCCAGCCTGCTTCCACATCACCCCATCATTCCCTCTCTGTCTACCTAGCGTGACTCAGTCAGAACTAGCATGCAAAGAGATGGATAGTGACCATTTCTGTACTTTGTCCACAGTGATAGAAAAAAAAAGTGATGTAGTTCAGTAATTAGCCAACCTGAGGTTGTACAGGGCATAAAGATCACACGTGTCTGTTGTTTACACTTTTTGGATATGTGTTAAAATGGATAAGCCAGCTTTAGGGAAATTAGCTTAGATTCCAGAAGCTATAGGCTAACTGGTCCCATTCACTTCCTGTATTTGCGCTAAGCTCAGCTAACAGTGATGTACTGGGCCTTTGCCTTAAGTTTGAAGTGAAACGTATGCGACTTCCTGTCCAACTCTGAGGTAGACTGCAAAGTTAACTTACCAAAAAAGTTGGCATATCCCTTTAATTCCTACTGGACACAAGCATTATGATTGAGTTTTCCTTCTGCCTGCAGGATTGATTGCAATTTAGCTCAGCTCCTTCTGTTGTTAAAATATCACAACCTGATCTGGGAACAGCCCTTCTGGTCTGCATCTGAGGGCTTCTGGTCTGTACAGACATGGTCAGGTCACGCTTGTGAACTGAAAGGGGGGCGGGGGTGAGGGGGGATTGTATCAGCTTACAGGAGTGCCCAAGGTCAGTGCATCGATCACTCAGAGCCAGAAACGTACTCAGCAGAACGCTGAAGCATAGCAACCGTTGGCTTCACGAGAAGAACGCTGCTCTTTAACAGTCAAAATGTGCCTAAACTGCATTGTGCTAGGGTGTCCCCTGAAACACAGAAATTAATAATATAGCAATGGATATGAATTAATCATCGCTTTGAAGGGGGAGTCGAACTGGTGGTTGGGGGAGGGGACTGGCAATGAATTTTAAAAGACCAATGGATCTGGTCCAGTATACTGACACCAGCATGCTCAAGACAAAGAGCTTAGTCATATCACAAACGCCCAGTGGGGCACGTACACGCGCACAAACAAGCAGGCAGAGGACGCTATACGAGCAGCCTATAAAATGACAACGCATTTCCTCTCACGCACTCACAAACATTCACCCATTGCAGGTGCAATGAGATAAACATGCTTACAGTTCACTTAGACACACACACACACACACACCTTTGCTCTCCGCTGCGGCTGCATTGCTGTCCGGGGTAGGCAGCATGTCCTCAAAGCCCCAGGAGACACTGTGCTTCCCGCCTAATAAACATGATGGAGAGCCCGGCCCCCCCTCCAGAATCAGCAGCCTGCGGGGAAGACATACAGAGAAAAAACAGGAATGAGAGAGAGAAGAATGAGAGATAGAGGGAGAGAGAGAGAGTAATTACAGTAACTCCTGCATACAGATATGTAGTACATGTGTTGCACAAAAACAACAGGGGTGCCAAACAACAACGGAGGGATGCTGACAACGCTTTAAAGTGATTCCAGACAGGAGCCTGAGCTGCTAAGGGCCACGAACCCCTGTGTGCAGACATGACCGTAAGAGGAATCCATCAGACTCTAGCATATGAATAAATGTATAAATAACTGGGTTTCCATACGTCTATGAGGTTCCCACTGTAAGTCAAACTTTAAATTCCCTGACGTTTCAGTGACGATCCCCGACTAAAACGCAAATTTTCCATGACCTTCACGGCAATTAAGCAATAAAGCCTGAGAGGCCGTTCTATAGGTTAGGCGCCAAGCAAGCAGAGAGTATTGTTAATTTTGGTCAACAATGTCTAGCACACCGAAACACCAAGCCAAGTGAAACTCAGTGGGCATGTAGATCCACTTGAGCTCAAACAAACTTTTAACGTGTAACAATTTTTGGTTCCTTGTGGGGGAAAAACACCCCCCCCCCCCCCCCCACCCACACACACCATTCATCCAGTTGTATAATATACTGTCTGGATTCAAAAACCACAACATCCAAAGCAAGGGATGAGAAAATATAATCCATGATAAAGACCAAGGAAGCATGGAAATACACTGATTACATTTTTAAGACAATTACATGCTATTAACACAATTCCCCGATATTCCCTGACTTTGTGCACAAAAATATAAAATTCCCTGATTTTCCTTGTCTGAAACAGGCTGTACTGAAATTCCATGATTTCACTGAAATTCCCTGAGCTGTGGGAACCCTGAAATAAAGGAATAAACAGATAAAGAAATAAAGAAAAACACTGCAATAAGAAGCAGTTCATGTGACGACTTTATTTATAGACGTGGCACACTGCGTAGGGTAGTGGCTGTCATGGTGCGCTGGGGCACCTTGAAGTGATACCCGTCATCCATGTACGCATTCACACACACACACACACACACACACACACACACACACACACACACACACACACACACACACACCACACACACACACCTCAAGGCTTCTGATGCCTGAGAAGAGCTATACAGAGTAGGACGACTTGCCTTTGATCAGACTACCACATAACATCAGATGGGAAGAGTGGCGTTAAACAAGAAACTGTGTAAAAGAAGTATTGGCCATGTATTTAACTAGGTAAAAAGTCACTAATTGTTGAGATGCTGAGATGATTCAAAGGATTACGACACACAAGATTTTCAAGTGACGAGTTACGAGTTTTTTGTTTTGTCATCCTTTCTGCATCTCTTGCAATTGCTTTATCTCAGTGGGTGAGGTTGAAAAGGTCAGCAGCACATTAGCTGGAAGGTGAATTAGCTCGGACTCTAAACACAGCGGTAAGCTGATGGGCTGGGCTGTGCTGCCCTGATCATATCAAAACACTGATCCCACTGGCACAAAATGAGCTTTGCTGCTCATCGTGTGTGTCGGGTCAGAAACCACAGGAAAGTAATGAAGTGGTGGCAACGCTCGTGAAAGTCACTCCATCTACAGCCATTTTAATTAAGGGATTAGCATTTGATAGTACAGCAATGTGATGCTGCTGTCACGTTGTCATGTACATTCGAAATCCAAACATTAGAGAGAGTTAATACCTCTGCACAGTGTCTATAGTCTGCTCAGATATACTCTGCTTTGTCCAGTCGAACCTAATACAACTTACAACACAACTGTTCCCCAAAGTAGAATAAAAACAGTGTAAGCAATAATGATTGAGATGAAAAACAAGCTCAGAGTGTAAAAAGACAACAGTGTTTGTTGGTGTTTTGCTTTCCACTTGCGGCCGGCTCAGAGTCAGCTCAAAATGTCCCCAAAATGTTCTGTGGTGTACGACGACTGGAGAACACAGTGGGGCTTAAGAGTGCCCTGCTGGATGTGGGTAGCTCTGATGGCATTAGGTGTGCGGGTGCTGTTGTGTGTGGGTGCCGCTCACCTGTACAACACGTCAGCCACGGGCAGCTGGCCCAGGTCTGTCTGCTTCTGCAGCAGGTGGACTGTGTGGATGAACGTCTTCAAGGAACCCCTGGGGACACACACACAAACACACACAAACACACACACACACACACACACACACACACACATACACACATACACACACACACAAAAAAAAAAGGACCAGTCATTTCATTAGGAGGATGACAAAAGATAACATCAGAAGAAAAATGTGTTCAAAGTGTTTATGGACCCGTAAGGTTTATGGAGTGACGAGAGTCCATAGCTAGGCTATGTTGGCTATGAGAGTCCATAGCTAGGTGCCTGTTGAGTCAGTACTCAACAGGCACCTGACCAAGGCCTGAGGTCGCTGAGGTCATAGCTGATTCAGAGCACACACACACATACAAACACACACACTCACCACAAGTGCTCTCTCCTCACCACTGCTGACAACATCAAAATGGAATGAAGTAAAGCGGTGTGGCATTTAACCCGTGTTTGTCTCTGTGTGTCTTTGTTGGGTGCTCATCATGACAACGTCCCCATTTTGAATTTGTGTTTGGGAGTGTTATGGGGGGTGGTGGTGGTGGGTCACAGACTAAACACTAAACCTCTACAACAAGCGCAAAACCAGAACATAACACTTTCAAACATACACACATAAACACACAGAGAAATTTCCCAGATAAAGAATCTATCCAATCTCAAAACAAACACTACCTATCCATGGCACACCTCTGAAAGCCCAGTTTCTGTCTCTCTCTGACCCCTGTCTGCTGTGTGTGTGTGTGCTGTGTGTGAGTGTGTGTGCGTGTGTGCGTGTGTGTGCGTGTGTGTGGTGGTGGTGGTTTGTGGTTATAGGAACGTAAAGAGCCCGTCAGAAAGCCGGAGCGCTGGACGCTTCCCTAGCACAAAGAACCAAAGAACGACAGGGCCCAGAACGCCACTAACACCGCCAACCAACGACCACTCTGCTTTTGACAACTCAAGCTCCTGTGTCACCACCAGCAGTGAGCTTTAAAAAGCAAAGGGAACCATACAAAGAAGACAAGAGGAGCATAAAAGAAAAGAAAGGGGGAGAGAGAGACAGAGAGGGGGATAGAGAGAGAGAGAGAGAGAGAGAAATACAACTGACAAAAGAGAGATCAACATAAGAGTGAGAAAATGGGCCTGCAGGCAGTTGGCAATCAAGCCAATTTGTTCTTGAGCTCCTAGTCAAGAGCCCCTGAAAAGTCACAACAAACTTGTATGCCTCCACCGTCTACTACCTTTTATGGAGCTTTTCTCTCACTTCTATATAAATGCAGGTCTCTCTCTCTGTCCTTACATGCTCTTAAAGTTAAAACATTATGGGCGAAATAACAGAAGGAGTCATGCTGGTCATAACGACCCAATTGACCTTAAAAAGTCACTCCGGACAAGAACTTTCCTTCCAATATTGATGTCTGCCATTATGGTGCTGCTTGATGTCATATTAGGTACGGCAGCCAGGATCTGGCTCGATTAGAAACAACCATCAGGGGGTAACAGGCATGGATTAAACAAAACAGGCCTTCAGCAGGGGCCACTCTGTTTGGTTAAAGCAGTGACCTCATCCCCCTCATTTGAAGCGCTCAGCCTACAACACCCCACCCCCTCACCCCAACCCCAAACCACCAAACCCCCAGGCCAGAGGTCTAAATTGGGACGATGTTTCCTCAAAACATTCCCCTTCCATTGCAGTGTGATACTGAGCGACAGAAGGAGGCTTCGGGCTCATTGTGTATTAAAAAAACTGCTTACTGCGCTGGGATACACACACTTAGCCTAGAAAACTCCTTGCCTGAAATCTATGCGCTGTACTGTTATATAATCTCCTAAGAAATGATTCAATAATCTGAAATGATTCCATTTTTAATGGGTAGCCCTACTGAATTTTTAACTGGTGTCTGTCTGTGTGTGAAACTAACACTGAATACAAAAATAAAACGATTCCGAAGGAAGAGCAATACTAGAATTTTAACTTCAGGTAAAACCAAATCCAGGTAAATTCTGACAGTTGCTTGTAGATTTCTAACAACAACAACAAAAAACTTGTTTAGCACTGAATGGCTGATGAATGTTACCAAACTATTTATCAGTGGCTGGTAGATAAGAGATCTATGAGACTCCATCCCTTCTCCCTCTCACCTGGCGCAGGCCAGTGCCACTAGGGCGGCGGCGGCGTTCTCCCTCTGCCTCCCTTGCAGCGGGCGTGGGACAGCGGCCCCGGAGCCCCCTTCCTCGAGCCAGGCGCACAGCAGTCCCTCCAGGCCGTTGAGGCAGTCCGCGGGCTCCTTGCCCAGGCTGAGCGGCTGGCAGTCGCGCAGGCAGGTGAGCAGCACCTCGGCGGTGACCCCGCAGAGCGCCGGGTCCGTGCGCGTCTGCGACTGCAGCAGCGGGAAGAGCAGCAGCAGGCCGACGCGCGAGGTGAAGGGCGCTTGCTCGGCGCCGCCACCCATCTGGTGGCCCCCTGCTGCCTGGTGCCCGTGGTGGCCGTGCGAGTGGTGGTGGTGGTGATGCTGTAGCAGACCCTGCCGCTTCAGCATGGCCAGGGCCTCTTCGTCCGATCCTCCCGACGAGCCGGACGAGCCCCCGACTCCGGCGCCGGGCCCCGCGCCCACGCCCATGGAAGAGCCCCCCGAGGGGCCCGGGACGCCCTCGCGGTCCTGCTGCTCCTCCAGGGCCAGCTGTCGCTGGGCGCCCCAGAGGCCACGCAGAGCGTTGAGGCGGTATTCCAGCAGCCGCGCGTAGGCATTGCTCTGGTTGCCACAGACGGCCCGCAGTCGCTCGGCAAGCTCTACAGGGTTCTTCGTCTCAAAGGTGAGGATCTGACAGAGAGAGAGAGAAAGAGAGAGATATTACACATGATTAGTCCATCACCTTTTAAAATGTAACTGAAGTGTGAGCATGTCAATATCACACATCAAAGCCACTCTTACACTGCACCAGACATTAAAGCAGCCTCTGTCAAAGTTAATAAATGGAATCTCGACATCATAAATGTTAATTTACACTAAATTTTCTCTACTCTCTCATAAAAGTGGCAAATTACCCCCTCCCCCCACAACAAATACAGACAGACTGCAGACTGTCTAAAACAATAAAAAAGCCACAAAATATGTAACATCACAAGTGGTTCTGAAGTACTCCACTCTCTCAGGTTCTGCAAAAGAGCTGACAACAAACATGGCAGAATGCAACTCTGCATTGCAACACAGTACACATTTCATATCTCCATCTGCACACACTGGATTTCCCAAGTCAGTGATTGTATCAGTAGTCTAGTCTGCTGACTGACTGACTGATCCTCCCCCTGTGTCTGCTGGACAGAGATGAGAGCTGGGGAGTGATGTGGTGGATCAGAATAGAATAGATCAGGTGATACACAAGGGCACCCGCTTAAGAAAACAGACAAAAGGGCTCATTCTAATACAGTCTGGCCTCTGTTTTATAATGGTTGCTACACTGCTCGACTAACTCGACCAAAGTTCCATCCTATATTCTTATGATGATGATGATATACTTTATTGTCAGTCAGTGACTGAAATTCTCTCTGCGTCCCTGGGTGGCTTATTTAAGACATAAACATCCACAAGAAATAACATCTAATGATGATCACACTTTATAAAGACATAAAGTCCCCAAGACAAACAAATACACTATTTATAATACCTCTAACCCACGTTTCATTTTAAACTCTGAACGAGGCGTGAACATGCATGGTGCTGACAGGTAGACTCAAATGATTTGGCACTGCGGGTTGGTATCAAGGAACTGGGTATCAAGCAGAAGCCAGAATCTAATGCATCAGTCGACTGCAATTGTATGCCTCTGACTAATTCCCCTCTTCAATGCCTGCATGTTTTTGAAATCAAGGGTAATTGGTCTTTCCTGAGAGTAGAATGGAAATATTCATCAGTTTTACAATGTCATAAAAACAGAAACACAGTGACCCAACATTCTTACTTCATAGAGGCTGCATCAGGACATTTGATCAGTAAATGTTTCTCATGCAATATGCCTTATCAACTGTTGTGTGTTGCCCCATAGATCACTGTTGTCTGCCAAAGCTCTTTTGCACTGCTGGAACATTCATTTTTATATACACCTCTGTGAAGTGTAAGCCTACTTGTGTGAAAATGTATAAAATAAAAAATAACAGGAGCACAAGTGTATGGTTCTTTCGCTGAAAACACTCGGATAGTTGCTCTATTGCTGGTCTGACTAAGCTCCAGGGTGGCTTAATAATGCAACAAGGCACCAATCCTGTTTACATGACAGATGCAACCAAAAGACATTTTTGTTTAGTAAACAATAGGAGTAGCCTGAATTTCATTGCTTTGTTTACATGAAGTCGACCCCCTGCCATAACCTCTTTCCCATGGAACTGTCTAAGGTCTGCCACCAAACACCAGCCCAATGTGTAGGAGGCTCATCTGTTAATTTGTCAAAAAGAACATACATTTAAAGGCAACAGCTTAAATACAATTGAGCTCTATTCCATTTTCAGTCCATTTTATCCTTTCAAAACGCAGCCAAAACACTGCAGGTTGTGCCATGACATCTCTTGCTACCTTGCCAAGTCACCCTGTCCATTTAGCCAAGAAGCCCAATACAGGACTATTGACCATGTGGTCCATTATGTTTCTATCGCAGCAAAGCTAAGCTTAGGCTATTACCCATCTTAGAGAAAACAACAACAGTCTGTTGTTTCTTATAGGTCTAACTGACATTTTTGATGAGTGTTTTGCGGAATGTAATAAACACACAAAGGATGTGTATTGCAGGTGGAAATATAAAATTAGGACAGTGCAGCCTGTTAAATTTAAATCACTGCTTTACTCACATGGACAGGGTTTTCTTCTTCATCATATTTTACTGTAAGCCAATCAAGATGATAAGTGGCAGTGGGACGCATCAGACAGCTCAGCATCTGTGCCTAAGTAACATTTCTAGGGTATCGATTACAGCCAGGCCTGAAGGCTTTGCTGAATTAGAGCGGTCTGAATCCATTATGCCATTTAGCTGGCCTGTTCAGCATTGATTCCACTCCAGATACACTTGCGTTACCAATCTGGAGCTAGGCGGGGATGGGGAAGTTCTAGGAGGAGACAAAAATATCCAGAAGCCCAACATCACAAGGGAGTTATGGGAACGTTGTAGAACTGGGTCTGTTGATAATGGGAAGCCTACCACTCTACTCTTCTTTTTTTTATAAAACAAAAAAAAATTCCACTTCCATCCCAACCAGATGGGATGATGTCAGTAATGCAACATATAATGACACATCACCAATTAGTGCCAGAAAATAGCATCACCATGACGAATTACCAAGAGTGGTCTCCCGTTGCTCCCTTCTGATGACTAAGGATCATCAGTAGCAAATACTGATGCCACATTACAAAAGGCATCAGTGTAAGGGAACACCTAGTCTACTGGGCCTAAAGAAAGAGGATCATCAATTAAGAACATCTATATAAAAAAAAAAAAAAAAACACCTAAGACAAAGTCGCTCCTTGTCGCTGTTTAGGTTTCAACAAAATAAACACATCTCACTTGACCTCTCATTTTGCCCTCTATTTCTGTCTCTATCTTTTTTTGTTACCCCAACACTGCCCCCCCTCCACCTCCAACCCTCCCCTACAATCTCTGGACACAACTTCAAAGCTCTGATTGTATTACAGTTGCACTCTGGAGGCACACAGACTTGCAGGCTCAGGTTGCAAATCACTGCAGATTGCCCCGTTTCCTGCTGCAAAGAGGTTACACAGCATTGCTAATCACCCTGAATAGGTTCTCCCCAATTTTAAAGAGACCCTGAGATACTACAGAACCATACGGTATGTAAAACATGGCTAACAGCAGTGTTTTTTTCCTTCATCTATTTAGGCATCTGCCCTACGGATTATTTTAAATATCTTGTATGACTACTCAATTAAACCCCAAGGTTGACATATGTTTCATCACCTCACTGTTAACATATCATTAAGTCAACCTTACTCACATATCTGCAATCGATGCATTCCACAGCAGGGTTGTCTTGATTATGACAATTTCAAATTCAATACCGATACCCCCAAAATCTTTGATACCAAATACCACTTTCAAAGATCACAAACGTTTCAGTGGCCTTTTCGACTTAAATTGGTCGCAAAGTCCCTTCAAGTACCATTATTTACTAGGCTAAGCAAGCAATGTCAACTAGTGTTCAATGTCTTTAGCCACTGTGAGGGCAGGGTCTGTCTGTCTATCTACAACAGTACTGTGTGAAAGTAGGGAAAGATGGCACTGTCCACTGTATCTATACTGTTGCAAATGAGTATCTGATTCCATATTATGTATTGCTTAGTAGATAGTAGTAGAGATACTTTATTGATCCCGAAGGAAATCTGATTATCTGATTATCAAGTTTTCTGACAACCCTGCTCCACAGTACTACCACTACAGCTTTGGTATTGACTGTGGATGAGCAACACAAAACAGAAAGCCACAGAACAGTGCACAGTGATGGGGTGAGTGCTAAATGCTGACACAGACAGAAGATTATGATGTTGTTTATGTCGAGTCCAGACTGAAAATGGCCTGTAATCCATCACCCACCTGTCAACATCATGACCAGAGCTTTCCCACTACATTGCCTTTTCATGCTACATAAAAAGATAACCAGGGTCGAGACAACAGAGGAAAGTCAGCGTGCCCCCTGTCCCACACACCCCGCCATAATGACCACTGGTCAATTGTAAGTTATTGTATGGTATGGGCACAATGGAGTCATAAGAAGGAGACCTGGTCTGTTTACATACCCATATGTTTCACTAGAGACAACAGATCAAATCTACAGGAACTGGTCTTTCTATGTCTTTGCTGGAATAAACTGAACACAGGTTTGAATCATTAATGCATTATTGCCATATAGTACAAGGCACAAGACATAAAGTGGAACAAAACTGAAAGGGGATCAAATGTGTGTAAATCGTCAACAAAAGAACTTAAGTGAGCAGGAAACTTTCAATGTGAAAGAGAATTGCTATTTAACATCACTGCCAGGGCCGTCAAAAGTAGGCTACGGCTGCTTTGGGGTAAGGTAGTCGGCCCGGCTGTACAGATCCAGAATATTCCAGATATTTTTGTCATGAAAAGAAGCAGGTCAACGCACAGCACAATGACACGTTTCCTTCAGCAAAGCTGGAAATTCATGATGCCATACATTAACACTGTGTGAACGGTCTTAGCGGTGGCATGTTTTCATCTCAACTTGACATGTCTGTCTTTGCTGCTGGTGTCTGCTAATAACACGACAGATAACTTACTGGTATTCATAACCTTAGTTCATTGTCTATTTCTGGGTATATAACGCTATACGTAAACGAAACGTGGGTGTAACAGATGAAGCTAGAATGGGAAAATACTAACAGACTTGTTCCTGCTCGGGCTGACCACTTCGTGTGTCCTATTACCTATTGATATCTGGCTAGCTACATAACGGTAAGAGAGATAACGCTATCTGACAGCGCCATGCTAATGATTAGCCTGCTGAATTGTCAGCTTGCTAGCTGTTTGGCTATGTCGTTTCTAAACAAGTAATGTCAGTATAACGACAGCTAAATTAACGTTTGGGAAATGTCCCGAACAAACCAGTCACAAGATCAGGCATGTCTCCAACCAGCAGTTAAATGAAACAACATGAAGACTCTACTGTTAGCTTCGGACTGTAACGTAACCAACACATGCTAACCCCAGTCGTTAACCGTTGACAAAAATGTAAACAAGTGTAACGTTGGTTAATGTCTATCAAATACAACTGTTAGGCTCACTTCAAGTCTCCTTAGATATAGCTCACATATGTGTGCTACAGCGACTGCATGAGAGAACAACACATTCTTAACATGCATACATAACGTTGCACTATGATCCCCACAGGGTGACGGTTACATTAGCTAATGAGACCCACCTCTTGTTCGGTATCCCCCTGCTCCGAAACCCCAATTTCACTGGGTAGTTCGGCCAGGTCTGTCACCCGAATGAGCCCATCGTGAAGGAAAATAGTCTCTTCCTTCACTGACAGCCACTGGGACGAATCGACGGCCCCTGAGCCCATCTCTCTCTCCCCTTGGAAAAATAACGGAGTGGTCGAACATTAAAATTAAGTACCCAAGATTACCGTAGTGCTCTACCCGGCTACAGACATCGTGTTGTCAGTAAAAATGAAACACCGCCGAATACTGTCAGTTCAGCGACGCCCGTGCAGCTTGTAGCTGCGGCTAACGAGCTAGCACGGTAGCTAGCAAGCTTCTGCTTTGACACCGCAGGTTGGCTTAATGGCTTTTCTGATAGAGCGCTTTCTCTCCCGTATTTTCGGTGGGGTGGGCGTGACACTCTCCTCAAATTCGTTGTATTTCCACTGTTTCATCAATGGCCTTCTTGTATAGCTGATTTACAACTCTAGGCAGGTTCAATGCACGATGTGCGTTGAAGTGATAGGCTTCAGTGGTGGTCCAACTCTTGTTTTTCCTTTTAACACCCAGATAATGAAAGCTCTTCAGCTGTCAGTGAGACGCCATTTTTCTTAGCTCAAGTCTTACCCGGCATGCTATGCGCAATACAACAAACACTACAAGAAAGTGGACCAATGAAAGGCCGATTATTGGTTAGGTTATCAAATGTGGAAAGTGGCTTTGCATTCTTCAGATAAAGGTGACAAATTCCGGGTTTCCAACAATTATTAGCCATAGAGATTTCAACTGAGGTCATTTGCATTATTGAAGGGCTTATACTTCATGCTTCTACCGTGCACTTTTATTTTTACTTTAACAGCCGGGGTCTAAACTTCACTTTCATTCCAAAACATAGCTTGGTGTAAAGATTTGAAAATAGGCCCGATGCCTCTATTTTCTCTTACAGTTTAGCCTGGATTGTAAAAGAAAGTTGCCATTGTGGAATTCCTCGAATGCATCATCCCGTGGGCAAACCCAGACCCCAATGGACTACATCGCCTTTTGCCCCATAACACACGCTGTGATGGCACCACCAAGCGGCCAGTACTATGGAGGTAAATCAGGTGCAAAAGTCATGCGTACTCGAGTAAATAAATTGTGTAGTTGTAAACAAAAATCAAATATGTGTATCATAAAATTTGAAGTCACAGAATTTTTTTTCCTG
>JAVQKI010034213.1:0-13398 GCA_036025975.1 Nematalosa erebi
AACACCCCACCCCACCCCACCCCATCAGAGAGGCTCTTAGCCCAGATCTCTGCTCAACGCGAGTCTAGGAGCCCGACAGGTTCAATGGCTTAAAAGATTACCGGTGGTTTAATTAGTCTTGCGGTTAGGAGTGTTAGGAGGGAACCTCCAAAAAAAAAAAGAAAAAAAAAAATCCTGGATTTTTTCCCCCTTTCCTGTCCACGGATATATGCCTCTAGTCTATGTGATTTAGCGCCGCCCTGCTAGCTTGCTGGTGCTGAGAGTTTGGGAGGTTAAAATGGGAAAACTGTGGTGCATTGCAATTTGCACCTTTCAAAGCAATGAATAGTGACAGGGATAAAAGAGATCCTGTGCAGATATATTTGGCTATTTATTTTCATTTCAAAGCGAGCATGAAAGTGGAATCCAATAAAGCACTCTTTATTGCTTTGATGCATTTAAGCAGATGCGAGAGCACGCACACAGAAATGCATGCAGCTCGTGCTCGCACACACACACACACACACACACATACACACACACAAATACACACTCACAGACATTCACACATTCATGGGCACGCAAACACATACGCACACACACACAAACTCAAGTGTGAACATACACTCTCTCTCTCTCCCTCCCTCTCTCTCTGTCACACACACACACACACACACACACATACACACACACACACACACACAGACACTTATGCAAAATGAACTGTCGTCAGTAGTCTGGACAGAGACAATCAATATTTGTCCTGCTTTTGAACAGGTCTGGCTAACGTCTCAGGACCCAGTGTGTGTTTGCTGGGGGTTGGAGTTCAAAGCTAAGTGGTTTGTGTCCGCTGAGCTGAAGACCCTTGCCGTTATCGCAGCTACACGCCTGTGTCTCTGTGCAGACAAATAAAGCAGAGAGGAAGAGACAAACAGAGAAAGTCACACAGAGGGAGAGAGAGAGGGAGGAGAGAGAAAGTAAGAGAGAGAGAGAGAGCGTGCAAGGGAAGGCGAGAGAAACAGGGAGCAGAGCAGTAACAGCCGGGCAGACAAACTGCTGTGGTTTACAGGGAGCCCAAATCTCAAATTCAGTGTGGAGGCGATGCTCACGAGGAAACAGCTGACAGTAAAATGGTGCAGGGATCAGTGGGATTAGCTAACAGGGGCTGTGCGCTAGCTCCACACAAGAGGCTCCAAAGCCTCAGCAGTCTCTCTCCAGCCTTTTCCATCTCTTTCTCTCTCTCTCTCCCTCTCTCTCTCTCTCTCTCTCTCTTTCTCTCTCTCTCTCTCTCTCTCTCTCTCTCTCATTTCCTCTGTCTCTCTCCCTTTCTCGCCTTTCTCTCTCTTTCTTTACCTCTCTGCTCAATTTTCTCTCTTTCTCATTTCCCCCTCTTTTTCCTCTTCCCATCCTACTCTTTCCATCCTCTTCCTCTCTATCCTTCCATCCCTCTCTCTCTTTCTCTGTCAATTTGTCTCTCCATCCTCAGGCCTCCTTGTGCTGAGCAGGCAGCATGCTCCTTACCCTCTGGCCAACTCCTCAGGAGCTTATTGTTTCCTTTCACTTGATCCTTTCTACACAATCCTCCCCCCTTCGCCTCAGTCTGATACACTGGGACAAAGACGAGCCGAGCGGACAGAAAAAAAAGGTCACTGTAGATATATATTTATATACTTTTTTTTGTTCTTCTCCAAAAGAAAGGGAAGGCATAGGGGAGGGAGAAAGACTTCGCCAGACAGAACAAAGACGTCGCCACTGATGGGAGAGGATGCTCATGTCACATGCAATCAGCACTGGACTTCATGATGTGGGAAGGAGGGGGGGGGTGTATTCCTGTCAACAGGCCCCTGTTGTTGAGTGTGTGTGTGTGTGTGTGTGTGTGTGTTAGTGTTTGTGATCGTCTAAGGTTGGATGTCTCTTGTTCAAATGTGTCACTACATCCATGTCTATGTTTCTGTTGTATATATACATATAGGCCTATGTATAAGTATATAGGGTTAGGGTTACACACACACACACATATATATATATATATATACTGTATGTGTGTGAGTGTGTGTGGGGGTGAGTGTGCTTGTACTTGTGTCTCCCTCTACTTCTTTGTGCCTGTACTTCCCTGTGTGGGCATGTTTGTTCATCTACTAGAGCTGTGAACTTGGCACTGCTGTGGGTGCCAGGGCCAGGCTAGTCTTTCATCTGTTTCTCTCTCTCTCTCTCTCTCTCTCTCTGTCTTTCTCTCTACTGTATGTCTCCAGCTCTCCTCTGTCTTGCTCTCTTGCTCTAACCTATTAATCTTCCTCTCTTCTTCTCTCTCTCTTTCTTCCTCTCCTTCTCTTCCTCCTTCCTTCCCTCCCTCCGTTTTCTGTTCTGTGGTTCAGGGGCACAGGAAGGGTCACATCCCTTAGTGCTCCCTGCCCTGTTCTCTGTGCCAAACACTAGCTGGCCCATGGCCTCTCAGCCACAGAGCTGAGGACATGCCCCCGAGGAGGCCCGTGACGAACAGACCACCCCACCCCACCTCACCCCACCATACTGCGCTGCTCCGCTCCTCACTGCCGCACACGATGTCTCGGTCCAACCCAACCACCCACAACGCGGCTCTCGACAAGCGCGCAGCAGCCAGGGCCGCCGTTTCGCCGTGACTCACATGTCACCGCTGGTGCAGCGAAGCCGTCTCACACCACATGAAAGCAAAATAGGAGCAGGTGTGCGATGTAGAGACCTGCTTCCGTCTTTGTAGCATCTCTTTTTCAATAAGCCTGTGCTCTGTGATGGAGTGTAATATGGTTGCTTGTTTAGGCCAGGGGTTAGGACGGCGGTGTTTAGCCTTTCAGGCCCAGTAGGCATGGATGAGGCTGATGTCAGAAATAGCAGTCTGCCTGCAGCTGGGCAAGCCAAGGTTACATCTCAGACGAAACAAGGAGCTGTGTTTTGACATGTGTTGTTGTTTAGTTAGAATTACAGTGATGCAATATAGCTCTTGCACCACTGTAGTAGATCACTGTTTGGAAGCGTCGTTGGATCCAGGGAAGGTGCTTCGATCCAATGTTGAAATCTGGTATAATCGAGAATCTTCAGGAAATCATTTGTCATGAAAAAATCCTGACAGCCCTCTCCTTCCAAATTCATCCTGCACCATCTACAAAGAGGGACAATCAGCCCCTATGTAGGTTATTATTTTACTCTAGGTTATTACAACATCAGGGAAAGTGTTTTGATATCATTGAAGTCTAGTTTTGATGTTGGGAGTGTTTTTACGAGAGGTTATGCATTTTTTATGATGCATATTGATTGTTTTAGCCAGAGACATCCTGACAAACAGCGAGACTGAAGAAGCATTGAGTCTCTATTGCCCGTTTTTTCCAACTTTGCTGCCTCACGTTTGAGAGGCTCCTCTTGGCCCCAGAGCATCCAGCATCCAGCCGCACTGCTGGCTAACCTGCCCATCGATTGCAGGGCCTCATTAAGGCCTCTGATCTAGTGGCTTTGTGGAATAGACCATCATTACGCTCTCTGGTGTGAGTTAAGAAAAGAAAAGGCACCATTCACACACCACCCATCCGCACCACCACCACCATCAACACCACACACCTCACTGCACAAAAACCCCTCTCTTTTTCTCACTAATGCTCTCCCACTGTTTGCCTGTCTCTTCTGTCTCTCTCTCTATTTTCTCTCACACACACTCACACACACACACACACACACACACACACACACCCATACAGATGCACGTTGCCTCCCTTACACACACAGTCGCCAGCTCAAAGGGCGATGTGTATTTAAGAAGCTTTAATTATGCCCATCTTCTGAGCCCTGTGCGTCTGTGTGTTTCCCAGCACTGAAAGCCTGTTTTATTAATGAAGTCCTGAGTGAAAGTCCTGAGAGAGAGAGAGAGAGAGAGAGAGATAAAGGGAGAATGACAGAGAGAGAGAGAGAAAAGAGAAAACTGTTTGGAACAAAGGCTATGACAACTGCCATGGAAGAACACAGGGAAATACCTCAAGGGTGCTCACGGTTGTTAGCCACACACTCTGTCATCCTTTGCAGTCACTGTCGTTCTCTCAGACAGTGAACTGTTTCTTCATTTCTGTGTTTTAAAATACCACATCTACCTCGCTTGTGTCCCGCACCTCACTAATTCTTCTCAACAGTATAAAAAAGCAAATAAAAACACCAACAAAAAAACACCCTGTTGTTTACACTGATGATTTTTTTTCGAGATGACTGGATATCCTTGAGTGCTGATTCATGAGGTCACGCACCAGGATCCTTGTGTGCGTAGATGTGATTCATTAGCACCGACTGGAGCGATAAGGTGCTGCTGCTAAATTAGAGGCGGAGAGAAATACCACAAAAAAATGCCTCCGACTGAATATTTACTGAGGAAACAAAAGCAAAGGGAAGCAGGGGGGCATGAGAGAGAGAGAAAGAGAAAGACAAAAAAAAAGAGACCCAGTTTGAAGAAAGTATATATATAAATAAATAAATTAGGAATAACAGAAAGTAAGAAAGGCACAAAGACAAAATGAAAGAAATGGAGAGATAGAGTGAGCAAACGAAACAAGGGAGCGAGTCTCACATGCACGCCCAACGGCTAATTGCGCTCATTAGCAGGCGGCGTTCACACCCTCCGTTATTCTCCGCAATTAAGAGCCTGCCGTAGAGATGTTATGAGGCAGAATAACGCGGCGGGTCAAGGAGATAAAAGAGGTCTAATTAATTCTCACTTAAATTAACGATTTCACATTTCAAACGCTGTAAAAATGGCCTGATCTTGTCTAGATTTATACCCCTTGTGGTTGAACCCCCTCCCCCTTTATCATTTTATTTATTTGATTAAGGATATCGCTTTCTCCTTTTTTGGGGGTGAAGTAATTCAGTTTTTGGATGAGGGGTCACCCACAGTGAGTTGGAAATCAAAAGCCATTGTGGTGTGACAGTGGCCACCTTTTTACCCGTGATTGCCTGGGTTATTAATTTGCCAGATGAAAGAGGAGCAGTCTCCAGCCACAGTGGTGCGGCCCTCTTTCCCCTCCGTCTGAAGGAGCCCCTGTTATGAATGACACTCAGAGCTAATGAATATGAATCCATTTGTAAAAATAGGCACGGGGGCCGCCACGCGCGCAGATTGGGAGTGACAGGCACATCAGTGCGACTGAGCCCTCGACGAAAAGAGCCATTGACTGGGCGGGGGGGGGATTTGGCACAACAGCACACACACACACGCATATACGCACTCACTCTCACAGGCAAACATAAACATACTGCATATAAGCCAAGCCACCCAGGGAAGTACACACACTTCTGCCAAAGCATACTGATTGAAATATTATACACTCAAATTTCTGCATTGTCACATACACATGACTGCATAGGCCTTTTCAGTCACACGCACACATGCACACATATGTGCATGTGTACACTTGATCACCCATAGTCACACACACATGCATGCATACTTAATCATTTACCTTCCAACCCAGGCAGAGAATTGTCAGCACAAGATCAAACGGGGGTATACACATTCAGCATATATACACAGTGACAGGGGTGTGACACAGACAGGAAGGGATGAATAAAGCACAAAGAAGAGTAGGTGACTTCCTCTTTATTGAGGCTGACTTTTAAGAGACGGCAAGCCCACGGTGCAACACTCCGGCTCTGCCTGTCGCTCTCATTACTGCCAGTCCTGTGACAATTGCAAAAGCGTCTGATTGCATTATCTTTCCCTCTTTGTCAATCACGCCTAATTACCTGGTTCAAGCATCTATTGTGTGCGTGCACTCGTCAAAAAAAAAAGAAAAAAAAAGAAAGACAGAAAGAAGAAAAACAGCACTGGATAGATGAACTAATGGAAGAAAACGATCCTCTTCATCTGGCAAGTGTGATTGGTTTGCGCTTGAACTTGCATTTCACGTGCCTATTTGCATTTCCCCTAGTAACAGTGGCATCCGTCACAGTTACACGTTGCAACATGTTTGTTTGTGCGTGCAGCAGGTTTTGCTGTCAGGCTCCTTGTCAGACTTGATGTCGCCATTATTCCTCTCCCTTCGTGGCAGCGCGCCTCTGTTGAAACTTTAAAGATGCGGAAGGAAGGCTTGAGCAGTTTATTCCTGTGGTGATGGGAATGTGGCTGAGAGGTAGCAGCGATCCCACTAATGTTGGTCGAATGAAAAGGACTCAGCTATCTCCCCCACCCATCTCTTCCATTTCCAACACCACTTATCTGAAATGAACATGCTGGTCAAATCAAAGATGCTGGCACGTGATAGAATTTATTGTGCTGATTAGCAGGGGTCCATTATTTCTCTGTGCCTGAAAGTACTAAGAAAACAGAGTACTCTTTTAGACACACACACACACACACACACACACACATGTTGCATTGTGCATTGACCACATACATACTCTCACCTCACCTACACACATACTTGCACCCACACGCTCAAACAAACACTTTCAAACACAGGCTTCAACAGAAGCAGTCTGTAGTCCCATGTTAATGACTCTCCCCATGGTAGGAAATGAGGGTGTGTACATTCTGTCGAGAATGGGGAGATGAGAAATTGCGGGGAAGGAAGGAAGGGTAAAAAAAGAGAAAAAAACTCCCAGAAATGCAAATGAACTCATCTGGTTCTCTCTGTAGGCGGCGGTTTTAATTGATTAATTGTAGATGTTTATTTGATCGGTTGCGGCTTGGTAATCCAAGATGCTATTTGTCAAGCTGTTCTGCTCTGACGCTTGATTGGTATTTCCATGCCTCTCCCTGATCCACTTTTCCACTTTTTGCCTCTCAGTTGTACTCTGCGAAGCTGAGAGAGGGTTACATGCGTTGGCTAGACCTGATCTGCGTATCTGAGGGTCTAAGGGTGAGATACTGTACCTGCGGGTGGTTCAACTACCCCCTGCCACCGCTATCATCTTCACCTCGGCATGAGGTTGGTGAGGGAAGCGATTCTCATGTAAATACACCTGCTTGCAGAAATCTAGTCGAGAACAGCACTGTATACACACACACACACACACATCATGCACACCTCATCAATTGAAACTCAGTCTTCTTGGCTTTTCTTTTTCTGTTTTGAATGGTGCTGCATTCATCCGTGCTAGGTTGTGCCTTTGTAAAACGGGCTGAACGCAGAGAGATGTTGGATTTTCCTTGGCACATGATGATGTCTTTTTAGAGATGGAGGACAGACTGTTTTTGAAGTATTAGAGACATGTTGTTCTCCACCTCCAGTGTGTGTCTATGTGTGGGTGTGTGTGTAAGTGAGTGAGTGTGTGTGTGTGTGTGTGTGTGTGTTTGTGGTTGTGTGTGTGTGTGTGAGTGTGTGTGTCTGTGTCTGTTTGTGTGTGTTTTTTGTGTGCTGAGAGGGAAGTGATTGGTACAGGCCTGTGGAAGATGGAGTAGAAGAAAGTACCTAGACAGCAGCTGAATTTGAAACACATCTGGGCCACGTCTGGTCTGCAATTGGCTCCCATCACTGTGTGTTCATCACTAGTGAAGAGCAAGAGCCAAGGAAGAGAACGTCCCTGTGATTTCTTATCTTGTTCCTTCTGAATGTGTGTGTGTGTGTGTGTGTTGTGTATGTGTGTGATTCATCTTGTGTTTCTGTGTCAGTGTGTAATTCTCTCTCCTCTCTCTCTCTTTTGCTCTCTTCCCCTTGGTCTCTCTCTCTCTCTCTCTCTCTCTCCCTCCCTCTCCCTTCCTCCGTCTGTGAGCTTGAAAGCGCGCATGGGAGCATTTGTATGTAAGCAGGTCGGCGTCAGTGGGGGCTGAGGGTGCATGTGACTCTGTTTTGTGATTGAATGATTTCATTGAAATGTCAAGAGTCATCAAACTCCATTCAGCTCCAATCAGCACCAACACTTTATTCCCCCTGTGGCTGCGGGGCACACACACACACACACACAGACACGCACAGGCACACACACACACAGACATTCAACCATCGCGGCATTGGCCCATCTTTCTCCCCCTCTTTGACATTGCCATGAAAAAAATGCCCCCAGAGCCTTTAGACTAGAGATGCACAGGTTCTTGGCTCTTATCTCTGAGCCTCCCCACCCCCACCCCCACCCCTACCACTGCTCCTTCCCGCCCCACTTTTTACTGCATTTCTAGGTTAAGGGTCACTTAATTTTTATGGTATAATGACTAGTGTGAAATAACAGGCGGCTGTGAGTGATCTATCCTCCTCAGAGCCCGTCTCGCCACAGAGATTGGGCCCAGAGCGCCAGTGTGTGGGGCCCTTGCCCGTAATGCCCTGTATATATGCACAGATTCATATTACCACCGCCGCTGCCGTGGCGGGTAGGTGGGCTGGCGGGAGGGAAGATGACGGCGGCAGCAGTGGCGGTGTCATGGTCGCCGGGGACTGGAAATTGGCAGGGCTGCAGATGAGGCTGGAAATTGGAAAGTGGTTATCATGTCCGCATGGGGAAACACATTTGAATCTCCTGGGTGTGTGTGTGTGCGTGGGTGGGTGGGTGAGGGGGGTGTTGAATATCCTGGCTTGAGGAACGGGAGGTTGGTGCTCCAAGGGACTCCTTCTTCCTCTTCCTCCTGTTCCTTTTTTTTCTCCTTACTCTTTATTTTCCCACAGGGGTTTTGTAGGCCAGGGTGAGCTGTCTACAGCCCAACCGAGTCTGCCTTCCAGAACCCTCTGGGGATAAGGATCAAGGGTGGGGCATGAATAATGCACATGTATGAAGTTCCTGTTTGATTTTGCCAAACTTGTAGTTGTGCCACTGAAACTCTCAACACAGAGCGATACAGTATATGGAATGATTAAAGATGCCAACACAGACAGAGTCTCAACTCTTCTCCTAAAGCCCCCCTCACATCTGCTTGAATCTTTTCACTCACCGTACGTTCCTGCTTCATCATGCTTAAATGAAGACCTTTTGCATACATATCTGACCACCACTGTGGAGATTCAGTGATATAATCTGTATCTGACCACCACAATGGAGTGATGCACTGCTATGAATATGGATGTATGGCTGCTGTTCGCTTACCTTGAGACTCCTGCTGTGTGTTTGTTCTGTTTCAGGTCACTGAGTTGCTAAGTAGTGAGTTGCTAAACCACATTAAGATTAAGGGATTTATGAATGTACAGTGTATTTATGTATTAACTTGCTCTGGATAAAAGCCTCTGTTAAGTGAATATAAACTTTATGTAAATATCTCATCGCTCATCTGTAAGTTATTTTGGGTGTTCATCTTGTAATGAGGATGAGTCCTTGAGAAAGCCTACACACACTACTGAATCAGCAGCAATCCCACACACAGCCTGCTTCACATACATACAAATGCACTTATACTCACAAATACGCGTGTGTGTGTGTGTGTGTGTGTCTTTGCTGTCGTTTCACTCATCAGTTTGCCCTCATGCAGGGCTGTCCATCGTCTCAAAACGGCTCTGGTATTGCTTTTTTTGGGCTCAAAGACACCGAGGGGCACGTCTCTCCATTCGGCTCCCTCTATAAATTACAAGAGCTGTTGGCTGAACAAAAACCCCTGGCGGTGGCAGCGGCGGTGCTTTCATTTAACTCACAATGTCTCTCTCCAGTGCACAGCAACAGCTATCGGCTTATCGATTGTGATCACAAGCCAGTAATTTGCCTGGACTTGGAGCGACATGATTAAAGATCTTCTCCCCAGCATGGAGGCTTTGGGTGATGCTGAGCGTGACATTGAGGAACAGAGATTTCTGGATGCTGGTGTGGTTGTGTTGTGTGTGTGTGTGTGTGTGTGTGTGTGTTTGCGTTGTTTGTTTCCTCTGCATTAGTGTGTAGCTGTAGCCCACAATTACCCATGCTGAAAAAATATATTCCCTGATGAATAAGCTAATTCTCCTTAGATAATTCCAAATCCTGTAGATCTCTGCGGCCTTTTAAATAATTGGCTGTTTCTTCTAATGGGATTTACCAGTGGAACTGTTGGTATTAGTTCTTGGGGAATAAGTTTCTTGTTAGGTTCAAGAGCAAAGGTAGCATGTCAGCAAGATGGAGATGAGAGAGAAAGAAAAAGAAGAAAAGGAATTGCTTCAGGAACTTTGCCCGCTTTTTTCTAATTAAGTACATCTTGGAGAGAAGGAGAGAGAGAGAGTAAAAAGAAAAGATCAGGACAAGAAGGGAAAGCCAGAAACCTTTCTCCCTCCCTCCTTCTCTCTTCATACTCTGGTAGGTAGCTGGCGAGGGTGAGAGATGCTATCTCAGGGCTGTTGGTTTTTGAGAAGTGCGTTTCAGTGGGCTGGATGAATCACCGGGTCTGCGGCATGCAGTGGAATCCAGCTGGTTTTCTTGCAGGTACTGTGCTCTCACAGCAAGCAGTCTTTCCTACTCCTTCCTCCCAGCACTGAGGATGACTATTACACCCCCTCTCCCCTACCCCCTACCCTACCCCCCCCCCCCCACCCCACACACACACACACACACACACACACACACTCCATTTCCTTACCCACTCTGAACACTGTGAACATCTGCTACTCCTGAGTAGAGGCTCCCCTCTTAACGGGGAGTTCTTCACAGGAGTGCCAGGCAGCCGTCAACCAAGCCTGAGTAGCGGTTCTCAACCTTCTCATGGTCTGGAAAGGGCACATATGCAGCTTCCTTTAATCTTCATGTCCCCTCTGATTTGTTTACAGGCCAACTTCACCTTGATACTACTCCACTCTCTCTTGCAGGTGCCTGCAATTATGTATTCCACTCTGCAGTGGTGATGTATTGTAAATGCTGGCTTTTTTGGAGCCCTTCTGTCTAATTCATAAAAAGGACATTTAAAGAGGAAGACATGTGACTCTTATTATGACCTCAAAATGTTTTGTTTTTTTTCTTTGCCCTTTGGAGAAACTGGGTCCGGTGAAGCAGCAGTTGAGTTGCCACCTGAGAAACAGTCAGGCAACACCAATTCCCAAACCCAGCGCTTTGTCTCTATTGCACTGGCAAGGATCTGCTAAATCCCACTGACCTTGCTGTACAAACATTCTCTCTGACCAGTGACAAAGAAAAAAAAAATTGTTCAAGACCCATTTCCTTTTCTGGACCAGGGGTTTTGAAGAGGAGTCCACACCCATCCAGTGGCCCAGTGATTTCTGAGCTTCCCTGATGGGATGAACAGGAATGAGAGTAACCACAGCTGTTCCCACTCCCTCACTACAACCCCAACACCACCACCACCACCCCCCACACACACACGCACAGACACACGCACACAAACACGCGTGCCAGTCCTCTCTCTGGGATGGGACGAGGCCTAGACCGAGGCTGAGGTCGAGGCAAGCCAGAGGGGCAGGACCAGTCAGTGCCGGATCAGTGAGCCCATTCAGGGCCCACGGTCACCAAGACCGTTTCGCAGATCCAGGTTTTGTGTTCCCTGAAAGGGAGGCTGCTGCCGGCACAGCATGCCTCAGCAAGGCAGTTTTTCATCGGGGGGTTTTGGAATATGCCAGGTCAGGATAAATGTGGCCGTTTGGGTTTGTTGTGGGTGGCATCTTGCCAGCCACTGCTGCTATAGATGTGTTGGAGCTGCCATTGTTTTGTCTCTTTTTTTTTCCCCCTCATTGGAGGGGCTGGTATTTCTAAATCGGACTGCATTCGTTTTTCTATGCCATTTTCAGCCCTCTCTGCAGCTGTGTGGGTCCAAAGTGAGGGAGGGGAAAGTACACATACGCACACACACACGGCGACATGATGTGAGTGTCACTTTGACCTGTTGGATAAATTAATCAGGTGTGAGGTTGCTATGGTTTCCTGAGGACATACTGAGAGTCCCCCTCTGTCTCTCTCTCCCCGCCATACCCCCAGCTATAATAACGAGGTGTTTGACATTTCTGATTTGAATTTGGTTAATTTTCAGCTTTGCTGCTCACACCAGGCGAGCCACGGGCAGGGGATGTGGGTGGGCGGGTTGGGGGGGGCGGGGTGTGTGTGTTCCAAGCCCTCTCCACTGAAAGTGCAGTCAAACCTTTTCCCTGCTTCGTTCGATTCTTTTCCCTGCTTCTTTTCTGGAACATTCTCCTCTTCTTAAAGTCAGGAGGGCAGATACTGAGCAGGTCAGTGACTCCGTCTCCAACCTCCCTCTGACCGCATGAGAGACGGGGTCCGCTCCGTTTCCACCTCCGCCGCTGCCTGTGCCGCTGGTGCTGCTGGTGCAGCAGATCTGTCTGACTCAGTCATCTGCTACTCATTTGGGGCCAGCCAGCAGTCTACCCCCCCATGCTGTTCTATTCGGTGTGTCATTAAACATTCGGTGTGGTTCATGGCACAGTGGGAGAGCTCCTATGCTGAGGTGTCCAGAGCTTGGTTTGAGGGTGTGTGTCAGTGTGTGCGTGTGTTTGTGTGTGTGTGTGTGAGAGAGAGAGAGAGAGATGGAGAGGGAGAAGGAGGACGAGAGACTATAAGTATGTATGTGTTGTTGTGCACAGTTCTGTTTGTGCGAGTGTGTGTGCCCATGTACAGTACATGTGTGTGTGCTTGTGTTTCGCCCATGTGTGTGTGTGTGTGTGTGTTCTACTGTGTGACCTGCTCCACAGATGTGATGCTCTCTATGTGTTAGTAGAGCCTGTAGACTGCGGATTATCATAAGTAGGGCCACATAAATCGAGTGCACTGGACTGTGTCAGTGCGATGATTTTAATAAGCGCTGCACTTAATGACAGGACACGCGGCAGATTTATGAGCGTGGTTCATATCTCCTCACCGACTCCAGATATTTTCATGGATTTTTCCAGGCCATACATGCTTTATGGGGTGTCCTTGGAAGAACTCAGCACACATCTTGAAGCAATGCACACAAGTCTTTGGTCTCAGAGTATCGTTTCCTGTAATTTTGCTAATTAAACTTTTACCAGCCAGGTTTAAGTCCCACCATTAATTCTTTCCATACCATTCAATTAAACCACAGACTTGGACACGCCCAGCCATATCCACAATTACCTCACATACACATACACACAAACAGACAAGCACACACCCACACACATTCACACAAACTGACAAGCACACACCTACATACACACACACATATACACACAAACAGTCTCTCAGAGGTGTAACAAGGGCTCTTGGCTATGGCAGTTAAACAGATGTGCGTACACACACACAAGCACAGACACTCTCTCTCTCTCTCTCTCTCTTCTCTCTCACACACACACACACACATACACATACACACACATTTAAGTGTATGAAGACAGCAGAGCGGCTTGGGTCCATTAGTGTCTTGTCTGAGTGAGAGTGTGTCTCTCCCCGGCCACGTCTTGGAGATGTGTTGGGCAGAGAGATTGGTGGCACAGTGCCATATACACCCCCCCCCCACACACACACACCCTCCCACCACACACATACACCCCAACCCCCGGGCCTCCCTGTGGCTGGTGAGCGGCTGTCACAGGCATGGAGGAGATGGGG
>JAVQKI010034232.1:0-12158 GCA_036025975.1 Nematalosa erebi
AGAGGTAACCAAAATAACCTTTTGACCAGAAACAATTGTACAATTTCATTTAATGTTTTTTATTATTCAATTCATTATCCACAATGCAATTCACTATTCTCATTCGAGTAATAACTTTACCATCATATTTCATATTTGTTGCGAACCACGGTCGCTGTTTCAACACTGCGGCTAGACTAGATAATATTCTATTGCTATAGATGATAGTTTGACCGGGGCATCTAAATAGATAGTAACAGATTTCAGAGTCTTCGAGCCGGCCATCAAGTGGCTCGTTACGGAAATGCAGGTGTGTGTGTGTGAAAGCATCTGATAACAGTCTCTCCCTCCCGCGCTAGCTCTCTCTCCTCCGCGCGCGCGGACTCTATCGCTCTCCAACCACCGCCGGTTGCAGTGCACGGCACGATTCTGACGGCAGCCAACGCTGTCTGTGATTTCAAAAGAAAGCTTCGCCCTCACTTTTTTTTCTCTCTCTCTCCTGTTCTCCCACGTTTGTGCTGGTATTGTGCCCGCCGACTGGGAGAAAGAGCAGGTACACACCACGCTCTCAGCCTTAGCGACTGTTTTTGTGGTTATTTTTGGCGCCTTGTATTTGATACTTTTTTTGTGCGGAGAGCTCGATAATATCTGGGACTGACCTGGGTATTTGATGTCTTCTCTTTTACAGTTGATTTGGGGCCTGTCTTTGGAATAAGAATTCATAGCTGTTTCTGACTGGAGCGAAGAAAGATAAGACTCCTCTGGATTTCTTTTGGAATGTAATTTTCTGGATGGCTTGGTGAGTTGCTCATTTAAACGACATTATATTTGTTATGTATTGAATTGCTGAAACGTTAGATATAAACATGTGCTATTGATTCTGTCAGTCAAGACGGTCAGGTGCAATTTCATACTTGCTTATCTTTCCTCCTTCTTGTTGTTAAATTTCAGTTTCCGAGGATTTGCAAACATCTACCAGGATATATAGTAAGTAATTTTTGGAGTTATGCTTGTAGTATGTTTCCAGACGATGTTTGTGCGACATCCATGTTACTTTTTGCGGGCTTATACACGTGATTTTGAAGCTGGGGATGGGGCATTTGTTAGTGGTCAGCATTCTCTAAATGTGGTGCTTCAATCACCCAACTCTTGCGCAGACGAAGAGGCATCCTGCTTGTGAGAATACTGTTTCGGATGATTAGCTAACAAGTTAGAAACACGAGAATACATGTGTCTGGTGATGATGTGGAGCTATCGGTCAGTATCGACGATGAACACTGAATCTCTCAGACCGACCCATAAAAAGGACATGGTTCGGTTCCGAAAAACCAGTTGTGTGTGGATGTTGAGCAGTTCCGTCTTCTCACAAGAAGTGCTTTGGGACATAGTGCTTACTCGTAAGGGATGCTCCGTATCTGTCGGCCAGTTCAACTGAAATGAACGTGCAAAATCTGTAGCTTCACACTTACCTCGGGGAGGGGGGGGGCATTTTTAATCACACGGTGTGAGGCCATACTAAAAGAGTGTGAATAGAGAGAGAGAGAGAGAGAGCATCTTGGACTAGACTAATTGGGTGGAGGCCCATAGTGAATGATGCACGGTGCTTTTGAGGCAGTTGAAGTTACTATACAAGCAAATTGGCGCCTCTAAAATCTCACATTACGTTCAATTTGAACCTACTGTCTTAAAGCCAAAGCATATGGTTGACACCGCTCTCGGTGTAGGTGAATCATCAGAGATTGTTTGTTGCATTTTCTGCTAATGGAAAAACGCATTTGTGTTCTGATCCAATCATGTCTCAATTTCAGTTTGATTAAATGTGGACAACTCTCAGTGGAGGTGCAGCTCAAGTTAATTAAGGAATACTATGCACAGCAGCTGTTGGGCATTTGGACGCCTGTACTCTCCCACCGTCTTCCCACTTATTTTATTATTTCTTTGAATTATTTAATTCTCACCTAACTTGTGAGAAATCTTAATGGGTGCCAATTAAAAGCGGAACCTGCGTGACTGGCAGCTCATATTGATAGATGGGGTTACATCAGCAGATCCCTCATCAGCCGGCGCTCTGTGGAGTGTAAACCAGCGCGGAGCGAAATCGCACAGCCCGGATCCCCCGAGAGATGGAAAAAAGGGTGGATGGCTGCGGCGCATATTAAAAGTCCGTCCACTTGAAATTATATTTGCGAAAATGGCAGGCGACAAATTTGATTCCTTGAGCCAATGTTGTCGCCTGACATCAGATATGTCAATTAAATGGCTTTTGCCATTTTCCTATCATCCACCCCCGCGGGTTAATTTGGTTTGTTCAGGGTCTATTACTGTGGCTTGATGGATAAATTAATGGAGAATTGATCTTTGTGATTTTGACTGTGGATGCATATTCATGACATTTGTGGCAGTGTAATTATAATCTCAATAGGTGTTTCTCTTTGAAGATAATAATGCACGTCATCATGCTTTTTATTTTTTTTTTGAAACATTCATACAGAAATTCGTCCCCTTGCTTTTGCAGTGACAACAATATCCAGTTTACTTTTGTATTTTGTAGTGAAAACTGGTTCATATTCCCCTGTCTGCTTATGCTATATCCACCAGATGTGAACAGAATGAAAGAAGGTCCCTTTAATCCCACTTTGACAGCTTCACTGAAAGCAAGCCAGGGAGTCCAACCAGCTCTCAAATAACCCACACTTCTTTCATGTTTCCTTCTGTGTGTACTAGTCAGAGACGCATTTAGGCTGTGCGCTGTCAAGCTCCTGATGGGACACTAGACATTATTTAGCTTCCGGTCTCAGCTGGGGCCTGTACCAGTGTACAGCATCTCCCCCATGTCAAACAGGAGTCCACACAGTTAGAGCCATGAGTGACAAGGCAAAAAGAGAGGAAGCAGGGACTGGAATGAATAGACTTAGTGATGATTTTTTCACGTGTGTATCTGGGACTACCTCTTTGCAGAGAGCACCATTGTCACAGCCAAATGCCCCAAGCAAAGCCAAGCCAAAGCAAGCCGTCTGCCTGCCTGGACTGACTGTGCTGGATAGCTTCCCCACAGGGAGGATGGGTTGGGTTGTACCGAGGCCAATAGGCTGTGATTGTGTCTGTGTGTGTGTGTGTTTGTGTGTTTGTGTTGGAGGGGTGGGGTGGGGTGATTGGGGGCTGGCCCACTTCGTAGTGGGATTCCTGTGAACCCACACACACACACACACACACACACACACACACACCATGCCCAAACCCCTCCCATCCCCCTCCCCCTGTCCCCCCAATTTCCATGTAAGTATCTCCCAGTCATCTGTTCCCGTGAGCGTTTGGGCTTCATGGATTGCAACCCTTCAACAATTTATTTCCCGTCTGTGCTGAAAGTGGTCCTTCCAAGTCTATTTTGCTGGACTCATGTTTCCTGACAGAAGAAGACTAAAAAAACAAGTTAAAGTGATAAAAAAAATGACAACATTGAATGCTCATTTGAGGGATTGGAAACTTGAGAAGCATGAAAATATAATGGAAAGAAGAAAAATTTATTAAAATATATGAGCCTTTCCATACTCCCAATTTCTGTCAAGGCACACACACACACACACACAAACTCAGTATTTCTGTCGGCTGTCAGGCCACTGTGACTCCTTCGTAACAGTGTGCCTTGCCTCTTCCTCCATTATCAGCCCCATATATTCCTACGATATCCCCATATCCAGCCCGGGTACTTTCCAAAAGCAGTCTCATTACTTTCTCTCCCCGGTGCTCTCCATCTCTCTATCTCTCTCTCGCTCTTTCTTTCTGCTACCCTATCCTGCTTCTACCCCAGGAGAGTAGGAGGAGCCCTGTAATTGCGGTTTATGAATTTTTTTTTTGTCCAGGTGACATAATCGGGCCGCGCTGAAGCGATGGCTGGGCCCCTGTACTGTCATAGCTGTTCCAGTATAGAGTGCACAGCCCACATCAGCAGTACCGTGTTTATTACTGCTATCGTTTGCAGTGCCGAGCCACACAGTGCTGCTCTATGCTGGATTCTTTTACCTAGCACAGGTGACGTAATGGTAACATCTCCACTGTGCCTTTGCCGCCGTTCAACTTTTGGGGGTGGTGGAATAAAATAAACATGGATGACGTTGCGACGTCCCTTCAGTAAACACACAGTAGATGTGCTGATGAACCATGTGATTAAAATGCAGGGCTGAAGAGCCCAGTCTCTTGGTTGAAGAGGGACTCGCCTGTAGTGGGGAGTCGATGCGCCTTTTCTTTGTAGCGTTGCTCTGTTTTTCTCTACCGTATATTCCACCTTTATTACCGCACAATGCTCATTATGACACGCGCCGGGTTCCGTTCCCTGGGGCAGACCCGTAATGAGGATATAGCGGCAGATAATTAGATACACCTGGTGTGTACATATTCTGGAAATTTAGATTCATTCCTAAATAAAACGTTTCTCTAAGACAACATGAAAGTAAAATGCCACCCACCCACACACACACTCACACACACACACACACACACACACACACACACACACACACACACACACACACACACACACACACACATGTATCACTATCCTTCATTCCTCCTCACTAGCCAAGAAGTAAATGTTTTATTTATTGTCGTCCTTCCCATTTTCAATGGCTTTTTTCTTCTTTTGTGCTAGAGGCCACTTGGAAAAGTTTACAGAAAATGCATCTGGCTTGGTCCTCAATACCCCCAATTACTGGATCTCAGCTTGAAAGACCAAGCCTTCATTCACCTGCGTTTTTGAAAGTGAAGCTGTTTTGGAGTATTTTTTTAAAGGGTCCTAAAAGAAGAAAATGTTAGTGAGCTCATTAAACCGAAAGATGACTAGAGCTATTGCCTGACCTTGTGAGTGTTGGTCCTTTCTGTGTCTCTTTTTGTCACTCTCTTTCTCTCTTGCTCTCTCTCTCTCTCTCTCTCTTTCGCCCTCCCTCCCTTTCTCTTTTATTCTCTCTCCCTCTGTCTTCTCTGTCTTTGTCTGAAGTAAAATCGGAAACCAGTGACTGAGTGAGGCCGTTCAGCCATTCGCACTGATATTTTTCGTCATCTGTTTTCATTTGGAGGCAATCCTTGGAACATAACCTAGTTTGGCTCCAGGCTGCTTGGAGTGAGGGATTGTGGGAATGATCAGGGGCTCCTTCCTCAACCACATAGAGTATGATGCTATTTTATGCAGGAAGATTGACAGTTGGCAGACTTTGTTGGTGTGTGTGTGTGTGTGTGTGTGTGTGTGTGTGTGTGATTGTATGTCCAGCGTAAAAGTAGATGTGATTGGGTCAAACCGCGTAAATCACAGTGCAATCAGCAGTATTGGCAGTTGAACATGTGTATAAAAATAGCCAGGGCATGAAATTATGTGTGGACATGTACAGAGTGTGTGTGTGCTGTGTGTGTGTGTGTGTATACATGTCCATGTATATGTGTGTGTGTGTGCGCCTGTGTGTGTGTGTGTGTGTGTGTGTGTCTGCATGTGCGTGAGTGTATTTGTGTGAGGGTGTGAGGGCATGCCAGACAAATAGGCATGTGATGTCTACTGCGTGTTCCTTGCACGTCAGTTTTCCTCACCTCCCACTTGTTCACACATATGCGGCTAGTACATGCAAATGCGTTTCTCCCCCCTCCTCACTCCTTTCCCTCTCCATCTTTCTATCATTCTCTCTTTAACTCTCTCCTTTTCCCATCTCTGTCTGTCCTCAGGTGCTCCTCATCCCCTGCCTTTTCTCTTCTCTCTAACTCTCCTTGTATTTTCTGTCTGTCTATTTCTGTCTAACCCCAGACCCCTTCCGTCACTTCCATTCCTCTCTCTTTCTCTTTCCACCTTTTTTGATCTGCCAGTCTGTTACACTCTCTCTATCCCTTTTCAGTGTCCCCTCCTCGCATCTTCTGGATCCCTCTCTTTCTCTGTCTCCTTCTCCCTCTCTTTCTCTCCTCCTCTATGAGGTGAGCCTGGCGAGTGGCTGCGTGGGAATGAAGCATGTCACCTGCGTGCTTGTCCTAGGCTTTCATTCATCACCCCTGGAGGCAACCCCCAGTAAATCAGACATTTATTAAGAAGTTAAGAGACTGCTCCAGCCTACCATGGATGACATCAGCACCATTAAGCCTGATGTATACCAGCAGGGCTAGGCAAGGGGGGGAAGTGTTGGTGTGTGTGTATGTGTGTTGTGTGTGAGTGAGTATGTGGTTGGCAGAGAGGGAGTATATGTGTGTGTTTGTCTCTGTGAGCATGTGTGTGTATGTGTGTGCACACGTGTACGTGTTTGGGTGTGTGTGCAAATGTGTTTGGGACAAATGGTGTGTTGCTGGTGGTTCTAAATTTCTCTGAATCATTCAGCTAAATGGGGCCCTTTCCCTCCGCCCAACCCCTGATTCCAAAGGGCTCCTTTTACTTATTAATTTATTTAAGCCTGCCCCTTGGCACCAAACAGACTAAACTTCAAGGAGGGAGAAGGGATTGATCTTAGGCAGGGTAGGAAAGAGAGAAGGAGATTGTGAGAAGGAGGAGGAGGAGAGAGAGACACAGCGAAAGAGAGAGAGAGAGATGGTAAGGGAGGGAGAAAGAAAGTGTGTGAGGGTGGAAAAGAGTCAGCCAGAGAGTCCCAGAATGACAACTAGGAGGAGAGATAGAGAGAGTGAGGGGAAGAAAGTCAGATATAAAGAGAGGGATAGGAAGCTAGGGAAAGAAAGACACTGAGTGATAAAGAGAGACTGTGGGACAAAGAGAGAATGAGAGACAGAGAAGCAGGAAGAGGATGGAAGAAAGAGCGTGGGTTAGAGAAAGAGAGAAAAAGAGAGGGAAGGAGAGAGAGAGAGGGGGAGGAATGGAAGGGTGGAAGGGAGGAGGAGAGACTAGCCGAGGGGTTACTCCACAGTGGTCCTGAGACTGCTGTGAATCAATCTGGGCCTCCCTCAAACAGAGGCCATTCACACTGCCGGGGTCCCGCTGTTGTTTCAGATAGACTGGTGTGCGGTCATTTTAAGGTCCTCAATTATTTACACTTTGAATCATTCTTTTTTTAAATATACATGCTGATGAAATGTGCCGAGGCAGTTCCACTATGTAGTTACACAGAGTTTATGCTCTGGAATGTTCTATAAACATATACCAGTGGCAAATACTTTGTGCTGGAACAATGATTTTAGTAATTTAGCTCAGAATTGCCAATTGAGCATGTACATGAACACATAACAGTTTACATGTACTTGTTTCATTGTTCATTTAAATTGTTAACAAGATGTCCCAGTTGCTGAAGAATGAAGCGTCGCCAAATTGAGACAGCATCCCTCAGACGGCAGGCATCTGTAACATGTCATTTCTATTGAATTACTTGCCACCCATCTGGCGTTTGTTCTGTCTACACTTAAATGTTTACAGCTTCAATTCAGGATTGTTTTCATCCTAAAAGAAAATAGGCTCTTTTTGTGTGCCGTTGTGCTCTGTGTGCTCTGTGCTTTGGTTGTTGTTGTGCTCGGGCTACCTGGTCCACTTGTGTGTGATCTGAGCCAAACTGACCGCCCCGTCATGCTCTGGCTTTCCGAGCTCCTCATTACACCATTTCAATGGAAGGTGATCCCACCCCGGGTTTTTAGTCCGAGAGCCAGGAGCATCCAGGCATGCGCCGGTATCTGGCCCACACTGGCACAGTAGTTCAGGGGCTGGTGCTGCTACCCAGACTTCTTCAATCCCTCTATTTTTTGTCTTTTCCTCTTTTATTACATTTTTTCTTTCCCTTTCTGTATCTCACATCCCTCTCTCTTCAGATCCCTTCCATTGCTCTCTCTGTCTTTTTCTCTTTCCATTTCAGTTTCTTTTTTTTCCTTTGTATCTCTTATCCCTCTCTCTCTCTGACTCTCTTTCTCTTTCTTTTCATCTGTCTCTCTCTTTTTCTCCCTTGCCCTCTCTCTCACCTCCTCCATCCCCTCCTTTCTCTCCCACATAAGCATGCTGGAGTATTTGCCTCACCTCAGCTCAGTAGTCCGCGGGCTGGTTCTGCTACTCTTGCACCCTCCTGTGCCTGACTGCCTACCCGCCTGACTCTCCACGACCGGCGGACACTGTTTTTGCCCCCCAGTAAACCTTGTGCCTGTCTGGTGTAGCAGATTTGGAGCAGAGGATCCAGAGTGCTTGTGAGAGGAGGAAAGAGAGGAGACAGAGAAAGGGTGAGAGAGAGAGAGAACGGAGAGAGAGCGAACTAGAGAGAGAGAGAGAGAGCATGAGACGGAAGAAGAAGGAAGAGGGAGCGAGTCAGCTGTATCAAGCTTTTGGGCAAAACTGACAGCAAAACTAGAGAGAGAGAGAGAGAGAGAGAGAGGGAGGGAAGAAGGAGGAGGAGGGAAAAAAAACTGCAAGAATCAGCCCGCAGTGGAAATCTGTGTAGCACTGGGTTTGGGGTGTGCTAATTAGTGCCATATGCTGACGTGATGATCAGCGGTGGTGCTTTTATTTATTTATTTATTTATTTATTTACACATTTATTTATTTTCTTATTTTGCCACCTCCATGTTTTTGTGTAGTTTTTTTTTTCACCTTGTTTTTGAGTGCTCAGGGAAAAGTGCATAATGGCATTCTTTGGGCTTGACCTTATTTCTGGTTGTACATCGCACAGACACTGTGTCGAATCCCTCAGCTCCTCACACCTCGCTCTTCCAGGGGCCGCAGGATGTTCAACCTCACATTGTTAAATCTGCAGGGAAAAAAGAGCTTTAAAAAGTATTGGGGGCTGAGAGAGAGTCACACACACACACACACACACACACACACACACACAGAGAAAGAGAGAGAGAGAGAGAGAGAGAGAAAGCAATCTCGGGCAAACAGGAGCCAGACTGCTCTGGCAATGCTCTGGTCGCTGTGAACAAGAGAAATCAATTAGGCACCAGGATGTTATTGGAGGAGACTTCATAAGGGAGAATGCCAACTACTGTTGCAGCCCCTCTCCTCACTCCTCCTTCCCCAGTAAACAAATAATAAAACCAAACAGTCAAACAGAGAAGAACAGGAAGACCAAAAAAGAAAGGAACATCTGTCTGTCCGTCTGTCTTGATATTGCCCTCTTGGAAGTTCGTCATCTAAAAACAGGAGATGGAGGAGGACAGACACAAGCAGGGGAGGGAGGTCTTTGTGTTCTGCATTGTGTCCCACTTTCTTTCGCCACGTCTCTGTCTCTCTAACTTTTCCTTATTTGGAATCATAAGTTATTTAAAAAAGGGATGAAAGAAGGAAAGTCACATTCTTAATTTTCTTTCGCTTTTTTTCTATCTCACTCCTTTTTCTATCTGTCCATTTGTATCTTTCCCAATGTGAGAAGTTGGGGTGTAGGGGTCTCTCTCTCTCTCTTTCTCTCTCTCTCCCCCTCCCTCTCCCTTTCTCTCTTTCTATCCTTCTGTCTTTTCCGTGGCGGCACCATCTGTACTGTACTGCTCCTCTGGCTGCTGGTGCTGAGCTGCCTTTACCTCTGAAACCCCAGCAGTCCTCTCCCTCTAGTCAGCACCCTCTTCTAATTACGTCCCCGAGCTTACCAACTCTCTCTCTCTCTCTCTCTCTCTCTGTCTCTCTCTCTCTGTCTCTTTCTCTTTCTCTCTTTCTCTGTCTTTCTCACACACACCATAAACACACACATTATCACTTACTCTTACTCTTGCTTGCCCTGCTCTCTGCTTGCTTTATCCCTCATCACTCTACGTGCTGTGTTCTGTCATTGCTGTTTTTTGTCTTTCTCTGTCTATCACTCTTGCATTTTCTCTTTCCATATCTCTTCTCTGCATCCCTTTATTCCTGTCATCCCTTTCCCTATTTTGATTAAACTCTGTGTATGTCTGTCTCTGCATCTGAATGAAGTAGCCAACATGCACATTACATTTTTCTTCAATTGCTGGCCTGCATGTGGTTAGCTGTAAGCATTCCTCTCGTTTTCCATAGTGATTTCTCACATTTACCATATCAAGCACAGGTGCTGAACAGAACAGCATGGAACATCTGTGAGTCACTCTCTGCACTTACTGGTTCTCTCTGACTATTCACTAATCCCTGGCTGATGGAAATAACGTCAAACTAGTAATGACTTTAAGCGTGTGACACATTACACTAGAGTCTTAACCCATTCCAAGTCATGGTGATTACAGTAAGTCATTTCTGTTGCATTTTGACTAAGTCAGTGGTATCCACTGGCCAGAAGAAGCCTTTTTTGGGTGCTTTTACAGTAGGTGCTGTAATTTATCTGGGGACAGTCAACACAGAGAGTTGTGGCACAAAATCATTTAGGTTATGATTACATTAGGGCTGAGTTGCTTCCCATTACATTCAAGGCTGTCAGAAAATTAAGACTTATTTCAAGAAGGTCATTAAATTAGTTGATAGGCTGGAGGCATAGGCACACTATGCAGACCGCTGGTCTATTTTTTAGACTGTGCAGACAGGTCTAATTTGGCAGTTAATATCCATGCATTATAGATTTTTTCCCCTCCTTTTTTCAGGGGACCTCATAAAAACTTGGCAAGCTCTCTTAATCGAGGAGAGATAACTGAGAGGGATCCACTAATGAAGCATAATGCATATTTCATCAGGATGGCCGGGCCTCCCCTGAACTGTAAATAGTGTAGTCATGTGAAACTATGTAGCGCAGGGCTAATCTGTGCTAAGATAAGCATTGTAGCTTACCTACAGTATGTAGCCTAGTGTAAAATAGGAAGAGTCATATTATTTGAGTTAGGAAAGAGGCCAGTGTTCATCATTGCTATTTTGTGAAAGAGTGATTTTGCGTGGTCTTAGTCTCTACTTCAGCCATGTCTTTTCTTGACAGCAAAGTCTTTACATGCAGTTCTGTCAGTGACAGGCCAGACCCAATGAAACAGCAGCTATTTGCATGGAAAGAAAATGTCAAAGATGCAGTTCCAAGCCAAGGTCTACAACATTCAAGGTCACTATTACAAAGTAGTAGCCTGTGTGTGCCTGAAATGTATTTTATTTAAAAGCTATAAACTAGATGATATTTTCCAAGTGGGTAAATATACAATTATATATTATAAATAATCTCTGACTCTTTGTATAATGTGCTTGGGCTTGCAAGTGGTCCAGTAGATATTTATAGCTATAAACAGTGATATTGTTGCATACTAATGCTGGAAAAGCACATTCAAATTAGGCCCCTGATTGTTTTTTCCGGGCGAACCTGAGTTTTCAAACTGCTGACTAATGTCTTTGTGCAGCAGCAAGCCACGAGATGAGATGATCATTATTCAGTTTTCACCATTTTCCTCACCCCTCAACCCCCCTTCACACCCCCCTCACCCCTTCTCCCACCTCCTCCTTCTCCTCCTCCCTGTGCCCTAAGTGAAGCGCACCAGCTGGAGACGATCAGATCATCCGGGAGCGCACACTTTAGTCGGATAAATTTGATTTGACAGGTAGTGCTGGCCTCTCACAGAGACACGGAGTCTGTTTGAAAAAGAGGAGAGGGAGAGAGAGAGAGAGAGAGAGAAAGAGAACCTCTGAGAGAAGGAGGGAATAAGTAGGAAGGAAAAAAAAGTGAGTGAGTGTGTGAAAGAGAAAGCGAATGAGAGAGGCGGGCGTTTATGATAACAGAGGTCAGCGGTGTTGCCGGAGTGCCATGAAGCCTAATGAATGCGAAATGGAGTCGTAATGGGCTGTGAGGAGCGGTGGGGAGCCATGGGGAGGACTGAGCGAGGGAGCCGGGCCAGTGCACAGCCAACATGGGGCCAATGTGAGAGCATGTCAGCCTGAACACGAGCAGGTCGAGTGGAGACCTACACACACACACACACACACACACACACACACACACACACGCTAGGCACAGGTTGCATGGTCATACTCAATCACATAAATACAAACAAACACACACACACACACACACACACACAGACGCAGTTTTGCTATCCCAAGAGCATTTATTATTAGAGAGTGTTCTCAGTGTAATTTCCCACTAACAGATTCAATTTAGCAGTAATTGCCAATGTTGTTGTAATTTTGCTATTGACATTGCTGTTTAGGACCTAGCACTTAAGCACTTGAGATGAGGTAATTTAGATTCCGGTGGCTGATGCCCGTGTGCTAGCAAATATACTGCAATGTAAAAGCAATAGCAGTACATGTACAGTTTGCTGATGCCTACTGTACATACAGACACACACACACACACACACACATAGACACA